>CM050164.1:189053387-189150887 GCA_027410445.1 Discoglossus pictus
AACCAGTACTCCACCTCCACCTTGCTGGCGTCTGAGTCGGACTGGAGCTCTCTGCCCTTTACCAATCCAGCCACGGGCCCATCCATCTGGCCCATCAAGACTCACTCTCATTTCATCAGTCCATAAAACCTTAGAAAAATGAGTCTTGAGATATTTCTTGGCCCAGTCTTGACGTTTCAGCTTGTGTGTCTTGTTCAGTGGTGGTTGTCTTTCAGCCTTTCTTACCTTGGCCATGTCTCTGAGTATTGCACACCTTGTGCTTTTGGGCACTCCAGTGATGTTGCAGCTCTGAAATATGGCCAAACTGGTGGCAAGTGACATCGTGGTAGCTGCACGCTTGACTTTTCTCAGTTCTTGGGCAGTTATTTTGCGCCTTGGTTTTTCCACACGCTTCTTGCGACCCTGTTGACTATTTCGAATGAAACGCTTGATTGTTCGATGATCACGCTTCAGAAGCTTTGCAATTTTAAGAGTGCTGCAAGATATATCACTATTTTTGACTTTTCTGAGCCTGTCAAGTCCTTCTTTTGACCCATTTTGCCAAAGGAAAGGAAGTTGCCTAATAATTATGCACACCTGATATAGGGTGTTGATGTCATTAGACCACACCCCTTCTCATTACAGAGATGCAAATCACCTAATATGCTTAATTGGTAGTAGGCTTTTGAGCCTATACAGCTTGGAGTAAGACAACATGCATAAAGAGGATGATGTGGTCAAAATACTAATTTGCCTAATAATTCTGCACTCCCTGTACATTTCCTTCACAATGCTTGCAGAGGCAGAAGATGCCTTCATGGACCTGAATTTTGCCTGAACATTAAACATAAGGCCTTAAAAAAGATAGGGACTACAGCATCTCTTCTCAACAGTATTCCTCAGTGACCATCAATTGGCGAATTGTTCAGAACCTTACGTGTAAACTGAGAAGGGGATCATGGACCACGTGTGCACTGGTGATGGCTGCCATATGCGTACAAAATACGATCATAACATAGGCCAAGATCTAAGACTCTGTAGCCAGACTAGATTAGGTTAACATTTGGAACTGAGGAGTGCTGTTGAGAAGGCACACAAATATGTCCAGCCCCTACATTCTCCTCTGCCTAGCACCAATACCCCGTGGGCGGCCGCTGTATCACAGGTGCTGGTGATGAGTGGCAGGGGGAGGCATTCCCCTGTGAGGCAGCGGCACAACCAGTGGTGGTGCTGCAGGTATGGTGTGAGGAGAGGAGGGGCTGAGCTGCGGGTGCATGGGGGACGCCTCCGGGGTGGATAGGATGCGGCTGGGGACCACAGCATCTGTTGTCACTTGCTAGACTACACTCTGGCTGCCCCCATCCTGAGCAGCCCGGCAACGTATGATTCAGTCAAGAGATGGCGCCTCCTCTCCTCCCTATTGCGCCAGGCCAGGCTGCTCATAAGCTCCCTGTTATTAGAGGATATACTGGCCTGGAACCCCTGCAGACCAGGATCTGCCTCAACACGGCCAGCATCAACTCCTGAGCAGCCTGGCTTGTTGTTGGTGGGGATGGAGGTCTGGCTTCTGAGGCAGAGGTAGTGGTGGTGGCCCAGTGGGGAAGGGCTGTTGCCTGGCTGGTGCCTGGCTCCATTCTGGTGGTGGACCTGGTGGTAGGAGCCAGGCCAATGAACAGCAGCGGGAGGAGAAGGTGGGGGTATGCCCCTACCCTCCCTTCAATACTTGTGCCCTGGTGATGGATGCAGCTGCTGTAGGAGGGGGGCAGTGGGGTTGAAGGCCACAGGGGTGGCATACGGTCCTGCAGGTGACCCCACTTCCCAGGTGAAATCCTCCTCTCCAGGGCATGGGGCTTGTACTGGTCCCTCATCCTTCTGCGTCGGATCCTGATTGGCAGTTAAACCATAATATGTGGAACGTCATTGAGGCAGAGGCAGTTAATCAGCACTGTGTCTGTAGACAAAACTTACACTGCATATGTCTAACTGTTCTTATTGAAATTGCAATACAGCAATAGATCACTTTAACATAGAATCTTGTGCTCTTTCACATAATGAATCTCACCTATTGTGAGGTAACTGTCCCTTTGAGTGCAACTCTGAGTAGCTATCCTTTGCTAGGTGTGATCTTTGTTGGGTTCTTGCTCTTGTTTGTTCTTGGCTCCTAATGCTCTCTTGATTCTGCTGCGGTCTTTGACTGCACCTTCTGGAGTGGGCACACCCATACATGGACTCTCTATTGGTTGATTAATGTTGTTGTGCCCACTGAAGACAGTAATTTTTCAGCCTCATGGATTTAATGACGCATGACTGGTGCATCTATTCCTTATAAATTCCATTGGTCATCCTGTACATGTGTAGTGTGTGTGATGTACATGTGGTGGCATGTTGGTGTATGTAATATTCACCTGATGTGGAGTCTGGATCCTGCTAGGCTACCAGGCCTGAAGCTCCAGCAGCGGGTATCTGGCTCAGTAGGTCCACTTGTTGCTAAGGCTGCGTCCATCTCCTTGGCCATCTTCCTCATCACCAGGAACCCAGACATTATCAAACCTGTGCTTTACAGACCTTACACCCCTTTCCTTTCCCACTGCTGTTACTGCAGCTGCTACCTCCTTCCATGCCTGGGCCCTAGGCCGAGGCCTAACTTCTCTACACCCTGAAAGGATAGCGGGCCACTCATGGATGGCATGCAGGGGTACCACCATTTTCTGGAGGGAGTAATTTGTGGCCCTTTGTCTGTCCTCGGCCTCTTGCTCTCATGACTGTGGGTGGAGATCATGTCCTCCCTCAAATGTCCCTGGTGACTGTCCCTCATCCCCTCTGAGACCCCACTGGAACCAGGCCCTTCCCCATCTTACCCGGAGGATGATGTGACTATCAATAAGCACACTGCCCAACCACCTCCCCCTCTACACTGTGTCCCATCTCCTCCTCTACCAGGATCTCATGCTCCTCCTCTCCTCTACTCACCTCCTCCTCCACCTACCCCTCAACCTCCTCCTCCTCCAATGCAACTGCCTCCTCCACCATATCCTCCACCTCCTCCTCCTCCTCCAGTGGGCTCCTCCACATCCTCCTTCACCACCGCTCTCTCCTCCTCACCTCTCCCTCTCTTTTTCTCTCATCCTCTTCACTCCTCTCTCCTCCTTCCATTTCAATCCCAAAAATAAATAAGGATAAATGTAAAAAAGAATGCATGTATATATTTGTGATGTAAAATGTGTATTATATGTAATTGCTAACTGTTGGGGTATAGGGTGGTGGGGGTGTTTGTGTCTCTATGTGTGTTATTTACTTTCTGTGTATTTGTATTATGTGTAATTAGTATATATGTGTAATCAAAATGTATGTGCAAAATAGTTATGCTGATAAAAAAAATGAATATAAGTGTAAGATCCTGCTCTGTGTGTCTATCTAACATCCAACTCAGAGACCTACGTGCTACTTTGGAAGAATCTACAAAAAGTAAATGCATGGGCATGTGGAATGTAGCTTTAATATCTCCCCCTTTCAATCATTTTCCGGGATCCCACTTTTCATTGGCTCCGAGGCCTGTATTGCACTCCGTAATAACAGGATTGGATTGTAACTGCAGACCTCATCTATTCCAGTCCACTGTCAGATGTGGAGACTGTTGCATAAAATTATACAAATATCCTAACATTTTTAGCGTATATATATATACTGTATTTATATATATATATATATATATATATATATATATATATATATATATATACGTATATATATATATATATATATATATATATATATATATATACATATATACGTATATATATATATATATATATATATATATATATATATATATATATATACAGTATACAATATATATACATACAATCAGCATTATTTCCAGTTAGTGTGATATTTGGCTAGGATATTAAGCTGTGAACCAGTAATTTTCCAATTGCAAGATATTAGGTATGACATAGTTAACTACATCTGTCCCATGACTTAGCAATTTCATTTACAGACTGCACAGATTTTTATACATAATAATCGGTCCTCCTCAAGGCCTAAAGATGTAAGCACAGATATCATCAAAGTATATGTGAGATTCTTATTTGATATTATATGTGAACATGTAATTGGCTGTATAATGTTTTTTATTTTTTATTTTCATTAGTTATGTAAACATTATCAAAGGTTGTGTCTGCTGATTTTTCAGTAGCAATGCAGTCCAGTGAGTGAAATAGTGGCAGTCAATTTGGATGTATTTGCTGCTAATTCACATTTCTTTCTAATAAATTCTAATAATGAGAAATAGCCAATGGACTATGTTTTTTCTTGGTGTGGTGCCTGTGAGTGGGGTGAGTATGAGATTTTTTTCCCCCTGACATATGGTGCTCATGACTCGCTCTCCTAGCTATAAGATATAACACCCCAAGCTTCAGCATTTCGTGTAAGGGACCGTTTGACAGCTAATTATGGGTGCCCTTCCACAGTAATCTGTAGACTTGTATATGGATTGCAGTCGCAAAAAAGACTGGGAATTTGATACGATCTAAAAAGGTTAACTTTTTAATTGTTGCATGTTGATCTGCTGCGCTTCTGTGTTCTGTGTAATCTTCCTGTCACTCCCCCCTAACCGGGATCTTTTGTGAACTAAAAGAATGCAGTCTCATTATAAACTGATAAATTGACAAAGACCGTGTGTTTTTCATGTATGTGATTAAGAGTGTTAGATTTTCATTGTAAAATGCACATGTCGTGTTTGTTCTTGTATTGCTAAGAAAATTATTGCTTTTTCATCTTGCTGAAGTTTGTGTCCCTTTAAATCTTTATAAGTTTTAAGATTTATGTCCTAGCCTTGCAGTTGGCTACACGCCTAGAAAGAGAGAAAAAAAGCACATAATGAGAGCAATTAATTAAAATTATGTCTTTCTTATTGCTTTACAAATGGCTACCAAGATGCAAAATGGCCCCTCCCTACGGATTTTGAGTTGGTACATTGCCAAAGGTAAAGACAGAGATGAAATGAGTAATGTGTAGATGAGATACTTGGAAAATATTTGTAAATAAGTAACGGAGCTTGGAAGAAAAAATAAAAGATATTGTTTGTACTAGTGATGGAATCTGTTTGGTTCTGTATTCTGTGGCGCACAAGAGATATTGTACCTGACGAGGTATTATTATTAAGTGACTTGCTGTAGATATAAATTAAGTTGTCTAGACAATTCCAGGCAGAGCTGGTTGTTGAAGGAAAAGAAGGTAGACTTGCTTAATACTAGAGATGTCGCGAATAGTTCGCCGGCGAACTGTTCCCGGCGAACATAGCATGTTCGCAGCGAACTGCGAACATATGTGATGTTCGATCCGCCCCCTATACTTTATCATTGAGCAAACTTTGACCCTGCACCTCACAGTCAGCAGACACATTCCAGCCAATCAGCATCATACCCTGCCTTCCAGACCCTTCTACCTCATGGACAGCAGCCATTTTGGAATCATAACTAACTTGCAGTCTTACTGAGAGGAGGGAGAGTGTAGGTGATGCTGATTGAATAGGGAAATCAATAGCTAGGCAAGTTTATTCAGTGTCCAGTGCAGTGCTGAAGTACTTATCAGATCTCTGCTGTAAACACAGCACCCCAAAAAGCCCTTTTTAGGGCTATAACATCATTTTTTTTGTTTGTTTTTTTCTGTCTAATCTAACTTGATTTGCCTGTCTCCCTGCTAGCCCCTGCTAGCAAGTGTGTGTGTCAGGCTCACAGCTTATACTGTGTGTGCACAGTGCAACCAATACAATCTTGTTTACTAGTTGTCTACTTTAAAAAAAAAAAAAACTTTTATTTTGTTAAATCTAAGTTCATTTGCCTGACCGCTAGCCAGTGTGTGTGTCAGGCTTACAAGTATTGTGCCAAGTTCAACCAATCCAATCTAGTGGTGTACCTGCAGTCTACATTTAAAAAAACAATATTTTTTTTTCTTAAATCTAAGTTCATTTGCCTAACCGCCAATCTAAGTTCATTTGCCTGACCGCTAGCCAGTGTGTGTCAGGCTTACAAGTACTGTGCCAAGTTCAACCAATCCAATCTAGTTGGGGTACCAGCAGTCTACATTTAAAAAAACAATAATTTTGTTTTCTTAAATCTAAGTTCATTTGCCTGCCGGCAAATCTAAGTTCATTTGCCTGACAGCTAGCCAGTGTGTGTGTCAGGCTTACAAGTATTGTGCCAAGTTCAACCAATCCAATCTAGTGGTGTACCAGCACTCTACATTTAAAAAAACAATAATTTTATTTTCTTAAATCTAAGTTCATTTGCCTGACCGCCAATCTAAGTTCATTTGCCTGACCGCTAGCCAGTGTGTGTGTCAGGCTTACAAGTATTGTGCCAAGTTCAACCAATCCAATCTAGTGGTGTACCAACACTCTACATTTAAAAAAAACAACATTTTTTTTCTGTGTAATCTAATTTCATTTGCCTGCCTGCCAGCGTGTGTGTCTTAGGCTCACATAGTATACTGTGCCCACTTGCCCAGTCAGTGGGTGACTACAGACCAACACATGAGTACAAGCAGCACACAAACTCAAAGCCGCCATCCTCCTCCTGGTCCAGCATCATCAGCCACATCAACCACTGCTGTCCTCCTTGCCCCCTCTCAACCATACGCCACTCCGTCTCTCACCTTGAGCAGTTCCTGCTCATCTGCCCATAGGCAGGTGCCTGTAAAGGACATGTTTGAGCGTAAGAAGCTAATGTCATAAAATGCCCCAAATTTGAAGTGATACGACCAATCAAGCATCTTTTTCCATCTCCCGGTCCCAAAAATCCAGGCCTTATACACGTGCCCTGATAGGTGACGTAACAAGTATTAAACTGATAAGAGTAGTACTTACAAACACGCCACTGCTATATGGTGGCACCTTTGATCGCACGTGCCGTGCCCCAAATTTGTAGTGATACGACCAACCAAGTATCTTTTTCCATCTCCCGGTTCCAAAAATCCAGGCCTTATACACGCCCCCTGATAGGTGCTATAATAGGTATTAAACCGATAAGAGTAGTACTTACAAACACACCACTCCTATATGGTGACACCTTTGATTGCACGTGCCATGCCCCAAAATTGAAGTGATACGACCAACCAAGCATCTTTTTTCATCTCCCGGTTCTAAAAATCCAGGCCTTATACACTCCCCCTGATAGGTGACATAACAAGTATTAAACTGATAAGAGTAGTACTACTTAACACACCTTATAATAATGCAGAGAGAGGTAACGCAGTGAGAGGAGTCTGAAGAAGATGAGTCAGAGGAGGAAGGTGGCTTTGAGGAGGTGGAAGACCAAACACAGCAGGCGTCCCAGGGGGCTTGTTGTCACCTTTCGGGGTCCCTTGGTGGCTGTGTGGAGGAAGAGACCTTCAATGACATCAGTGAGGAAAAGGAACGGGACATGGCTAGCTTGGTATCCAACCTTGTGCAAATGGGGAGTTTGCGGTTGTGCAAATGGACTGTTTGCGGTTGTTTGCTGTGCGTTAAACGGGGAGTTTGGTCTGTCACTGTGAAGCGGGCCTAACCCTTACACTACCTGAACAATACAACATCATACCTGATGTTTGAAAGCATGTTATTCCAAACAATTTAGGAATGTTAGGTAATTTATGCCCTTTATGGCTTAAAACCAGACTCTGCATCAACTATGTAATTTTCCGTGGGAGTTTTGCCATGGATCCCCCTCCGGCATGCCATAGTCCAGGTGTTAGTCCCCTTTAAACAACTTTCCCATCACTATTGTGGCCAGAAAGAGTGCCTGTGGGTTTTAAAATCCGCCTGCACATTGAAGTCTATGGCGGTTCGCTGGTTCGCGAACATTTGCGGCGGTTCGCGTTCGCGGTTCGCGAACCAAAAATGTTATGTTCGCGTCATCACTACTTAATACCTTTTGCAATGACATTGCTGTGAAACAAGTGGTAGTTGGGATAGAATCAAACATGATTTGGGTCCTTGAATGTGAGTGTGAGTACCGAGTGTCAGTACTGTGAGGATTAAATTTGAGTACCATGTGCAGTGAGTGCTGTGTGAGAAATTTAAGAAAATGGAAGATTGGTCCTCTATTCTGTGTTATTGTTGAGTATGTTTGAACATATGTTTACAGTGTTATGAAGTTTGTGAGCTAGATTGACATCTGTCTATATGTGAGGACATCATGTATGTACGGATTGTGATGTGAATTTGTAGTGTTTGAAAGAGAGATCTGTTGTTGATCTCCTAGAATGGTTTATGCTGAATATTGCTATTAACATAGGAAAATAGTTCACAAATTATATCATTGCACTTCTGTGCAAAGAGTGTCTATTATATCTAACCGACAGTATAATAAAATTGCTTATATAAAATATATAATACGAAATCTGATCAATTTCAGATTAATATTTGAGTTTTAATATTTGTATTTGTTATATCGTCTGCCATTTTGGATAATTTAAATTAAGGTTTTATTAAAAGCTGGTTCATTAATTGTGTTTTAAGGTTGATATTTGAGAAAATTAGTTGCAAAGAAAAACAGTAATTGGTAAAATACTGGGTTAAAATAAAAAGAAAAGATTTTTAAAGTTTTATAACAATTTAAAAATTCTGTTTTAAAAGTAAAATGGGCACATTATATTTAAATCAGTGAAACTCTCTATTTTATTCATTACACTGACACATTGCCAAGATCCAAACTTATGAAACTGTTAGTTCTAATTCAAGGTTGTATATAGAAAATATTCTGATAAGAATTGTTTTTGCCTACGAGAAATGAGGCTAACTTGAATTTAGTTGTCACAAATAATATTGATACAGTATCAAATGTTGAAATAGGGAAACCTTTGGGAAACAGTGATCACAACACAGTCTTATTTGAGATTGAACTAAAAAAACAAAATTGTAAAGGGCCAACAAAAATTCTTAATTTTAAAAGGGCAGATATAAACAGTCTAAGGGCAGGAACACAAAGTGTAGATTGGGACAGATAACTGGCAGGTAAAATATTGAACATAAATGGAAAACATTTAAATCCTTACTAAATATACATACTTATCACCATATACAGTACCATGTGGGAATAAAAGTAAAAGGAGTAAATCACATCCAATGTGGCTTAACAATGATTTCAAGATCAAGATACGGAGTAAAAAACAGGCATTTCAATTATACAAGGGGGGACAGAGACTGCTTTACCGGAGTACAAGGAAATCAACAAAGCTTGCAAAAGAGCTATTAGACTGGCTAAAATAGAACATGAAAAATTAATTGCAAACGAGAGTAAGACTAACCCTAAATTATTTTTTTAAATATATTAATGGGAAGAAGGCCTGGAAGGAGGCTATAGGAGCATTACAGTTAGTGACCAGGAAAGGCAGATGAGCTAAATAGGTTATTTTCTTCTGTATAAGCAAGGGAGGTAACAGAGGTTCGGTCACTGCAACATAATGGGGCTATACTACCTTCGCCAAATAATTGGTTAACGCAGGAAGAAATCCAAAAGAGGTTGAAAAAAATAAATGATAATAAAGCCCCAGGTCCTGATGGAATACATCCAAGGGTAATGATGGAACTGGGTTGTGTTATAGCCAAACCATTATATTTAATTTTCAAGATTCACTCAACACAGGGTCTCTACCAGATGACTGGAGAAAAGCAGAGGTGATACCTATATTTAAGAAGGAAGCAAGAGCAAATCTGGGGAATTATAGCCCCGTGATCCTCACTTCTGTAGTGGGAAAGCTTTTAGAAGGGTTAATAAGGGATAATATACAAGAATATGTCTATTTGAACAGGATTATTAGTATGAGTCAACATGGATTATGAGGGATAGGTCATGTCAAACAAATCTAATTAGTTTATATGAGGAGGTTAGTAGGAACCTGGATCAAGACAACTCAGTGGATGTAGACTTTTTGGATTTTGCAAAGGCTTTTGATACAGTGCCACATGGGAGACTATTATGCAAACTAAGGAATGCAGGAATTGCAGTAAATATCTGCTCATGAATTGAGAGCTGGCTAAAAGACAGGAAGCAAAGGGTTGTTGTAAATGGAACATACTCCGATTGGACTAATGTGGCAAGTGGGGTTCCTCACGGTTCAGTATTAGGTCCTCTCCTTTTTAACATATCTATTAATGGCTTAGAAGTGGGACTGGAAAGTAGTGTCTCCATTTTCGCTGATGACACTAAGTTGTGCAAGGTAATTCAATTAGATAATGATGTGCTTTCCCTCCATAGGGATTTACATAAAATTGAGGAATGGGCATCTGAATGGCAGATGAGATTTAATATGAATAAATGTAAAGTTATGCATCTGGGAAGGAAAAATAGCCATGCAATTTATAATCTTAATGGAGCAAATCTAGGGGTATCAGATATTGAAAGGGATTTGGGAGTGCTTGTGGACAACCACCTAGGTAACAGTGCTCAAAGCCAAGCAGCAGCTGCAAAGGCAAATAAAATATTGGCATGTACTAAGAAGGGTATAGAAGCCAGGGAAGCAAATATAATTCTCCCCCTCATTGTGAATATGGAGTACAATTTTGGGCACTACTTCATAAAAAGGACATTTGAGAGCTGGAAAAGGTACAGAGGAGGGCAACAAAAATAATAAGGGGAAAGGAGGGGATAAGTTATGAAGAAAGACTAACCAAATGAAACATATTTTCTCTAGAAAAAAGGCGTCTAAGAGGAGATATGATAACCTTATATAAATACATCTATGGTCAGTATAAAAATCTGTCAAGGGAGCTTTTTGTGCCAAGAGGTTTTCAACTGACAAGAGGAGAGTAAAAAGATTCAACCTTATAGAAAGAAAAGGGGTCTTCCCAGTAAGGGTGGTTAATCTCCACCAAAGGAGGTGGTGACAGCAGATTCGATAGATAACTTTAAAAGGGGACTGGATTTATTTATAATTAAAAAGGGTATTCAGGGTCATCCTGGATAATTAGAGAGTATTGATCCAGAGAGAATTCCGATTGCCAGTATCTAGGGTCAGGAAGTATTTTAAAAAAAAATCCCTTTTAGACAATTGGCTAAGTTATTTTTGTGTTTTTTTTTGCCTTCCTCTGGATTAATTAATAATTTAAAAAATAAATCAAAAAATAAATAAATAATTAAATAGTTGATTAATAATTAATTAACAACTAATTAATTAATAACTAATCTGCATATTGCAGATCAGAGGAGATCTTAAAAGGTTGAATTGATGAACTGAAAGTCTTTTTTCAACCTTTGTTACTATGTAACTATGTAAAATTAACATGTACCATTATGTACAAAGACCACCGGTTAATTTCCAGCCCCTCCCAATAATTTATCTACCTTATCCACAACATGCCAAACCTGAGCACCTGGGAGACAGCAAACTGTTTGTTTGCTGGGATCTGAGTGACAAATCACCATGTCTACCTTCCTAATAATAGATTCCCCTACCACCAAAACCTGTCTGTTGCTCTGCCTATTCTGCCCTCCCACTCCTCCAGTAGAACTATTCTCCCGGCTGTTAGAGGGAACAGCTCTATCTGGCATTGCCATTCCTGAATGGACATCCCCAACAGTTTTACTCAATCTGGCAAATTTGCCTGCCTCCTCCTTCTGAACCCCCTGCTTCCCCTTGTCACTGTAACCCAGCTACCTCCCTGTACATCCTCACTAGCCACATCTCCCCCTCCATGCTAGGCCCAGTGAAACTGTGCTCAGTGAGCACTAACTCCCTTCCCAGTGGCACAATATCAGTAAGTGCTACAATTCTCCTCTCCAGTTCTCTAGTTTGAGCTTCCAGAGAGGCAACATGCTCACACCTGTCAAAGAAGTATGAACCCTGGATCATCTATTCCAGTAGTGCATACACATGATAGGATGCACACTGAGTGAGGTTGCCACTGGACTGACTCATAATTATAGTCTATGAGAACTCAGTGGGAAAAATAAATAAACGATAATAAAAACAATATATTTGTGTAAAGCTTTATAAAAACAAAAAACAAAAACTTATTTCTTCCCCTTTTCTGAACTATAAGTTATCCCTCTTTTCTTTGATGTCCCTCCTTTTATTTAAACTCCTACACTTTTTCTAGAACTGAACTGGACACTAGAACTGTTCACAAGCTCACATGTTCGCCCCTTCCCCTGCTTAAATGAGCTTCTGACTACTCGCATGTACCAAATTACTTCACACAGCAAATATACACACTACTTGCCATAAGCAAATCAGTTGCAAACAGACACACACAAGTCACAAACTTATATCCAAGTTTAACACAGGCAAAAACACCCCTCTCACCTGTACCAAATCACTGCAGCAGCAATTAAACACACTACTTGCAAGAATCAAATCAGTTTACCTCTTTAAGCTTAAACTTGTAAACCCTGCCCGTGCTTGCTTTTGGGGGGCATGATTATATGACTTTCACAAACATTTATCAAGCCCGTAATTTGCGACCACGTGACAGTCCTAGGAACCAATAGGAAGCCTAAAATGCTAATCAACTTGGCTGGAAAGTCATTTAAGCTAAGCAAGTCCACACGCAGGTCTTGGAATTGGTGGGTTGGAGGTTATCAGAGAGAGAGAAAGAAGGAACTGTACTGTAAGCTTTTTCTCTGATTTCAATTTTAATAATTATTAACACTTACTGTACACCAAACATTACGGATATCACATAATTCAAACACATAGGTTAATACCTACACATAGCTATACATAGAGTTGAGGCACAGGACATATACGCCCCCCCACCACACACACACACAAACACAACAACAAATATTTTAATAGACAATAATACACATATTCTTATTTTACCTAAAAAACATATACATGTACATTTTATATTCAGTTATACTTATATTATTATTATTTTTTGTAGGAGGGGAGAGGAGGGAAGGAGGAGAGTAGAAAAGTATGAGAGTGAGGGGAACACCATTATTGGAGGAGGAAAGGAGAAGAGAAGAGGAGAAGAAGAGAGAATAGGATGAGAGGAGAGCTATGGAGAGAGGGAGTTGTGAAGCATGAGGGAGAGGAGGGAGGGATAGCAGTGAAGACAGAAGATAGGAGGGAGGGGTAGCAGCGCAGGAAGAGAGAGGGGCATAGGAGAGCAGGAGGGGGAGGGTTGTGACCCTAGATGCAGGCAGACAAAGAGCAGGGCAGATGGTCAGGGGACTGATCACAGAGAGGGAGGTACTGATGTGGATGGACAGGCCCCAGGGAGAGATGAGGGAGGACAAGATCCCCAAGCACAGTCGAGAGGGCTAGAGGCTGCGGCAAGGGCCCCTAATTATATCCAGAGGAGATGAGATTCCTCCCCCATGCAATGCATGTCCACTACAGTATAGTTCATGGTGGGGTGGCAGTGAGGCCTAGCCAGGGGGCGCAGTCATTGAGTGAGGTTACTACAATTGTATCTGCATTGGGTTTTGCTAACTGGGATGTGAAGTCTGTCAAGCACAGGTATGATGACAGCCGGGCCAAAGTCAAGAAGTAGATGGCATAGGAGGCCAGAGCAGTGCAAGCAACAGGTGGTGGCCCTCCAGTTAGCATCAACTATACTGAGTGGAAGAGGACATTGAGGAACTGGATTGAACTGCTGGCAGGTGTGGGACTTCTAGGCCTGGTGGACTCACATGCACTATTATAAGAGCATGGATAACACATGTAAAATGTAAATGTAGTACAAATAGGAAAGAGATATGTACATTTCCTGGTTTTGTCTAGGGATATATGTATAATCAATCACTATGCAAATCCAGAATGCAAACATATCTATGTCATAAGGGTGCTGAATAAAATGTGTATCTAATACCTGTAGTTAACCCCGATTCGGATTAGCAGTCACCAAATAGATTCAGAGTGATTTAACATCCAATAGAGAGTACATGTATGGGTGTGCCCACTGCAGCATATGCAGAAACAGAATATATAGTGCTGCATGTACTAGCCTATCCTGGGCCATGTCTCATCAGAATGTTAGCAACTATTGGTGAGAAACAATCATAGATCAGTAAGACTCACTTACTACACAGCAGATTCAGCAGAGAATGTAAAGTTGTGAGCTGTAGATGGCAGATGACATATTTTAATCCAGTGAAACCACTAACTGGATCAAAGGGCCCAGGACCTCATCAAGAGATCTGATTATCTCCACCCCTACCTACTACCATCTAAGCCAAGAACAACTAAACCCACTGCCACCTGTGCCACATCGAACTCTGGCTACTCAGGACTTCCCCACTCAACCACCACCACCTCCTTCATTGCCACCACCTCCTTTTGAAATAACTGGTACATCCCAGGACAGACCTCAACCCCTGCAAAACAAGATGAATGACGTGTTACAATTTCTTCAGCATGAAAGTATATCATTCTGTCTGAACAAAATGCTTTACATAATGACATTATGAACAGACACTAGAAAACTAGAAAATCTCACAGCACTGTAGAACAGCAACATGATGATTAGTGATGTCGCCAACATAAAATTTTCGAACCGCCACAAATGTTCGCGAACCGGCGAACCGCCATAGACTTCAATGAGCAGGCGGATTTTAAAACCCACAGGCACTCTTTCTGGCCGCAATAGTGATGGGAAAGTTGTTTCAAGGGGACTAACACCTGGACTGTGGCATGCCGGAGGGGGATCCATGGCAAAACTCCCACGGAAAATTACATAGTTGATGCAGAGTCTGGTTTTAAGCCATAAAGGGCATAAATTACCTAACATTCCTAAATTGTTTGGAATAATGTGCTTTAAAACATCAGGTATGATGTTGTATCAATCAGGTAGTGTAAGGACTAGGCCCGCTTCACAGTGACAGACCCAACTCCCCGTTTAGCGCACCGCAAACAACCGCAAACAGTCCATTTGCACAACCGCAAACTCCACATTTGCACAAGGTTGGATACCAAGCTAGCCATGTCCCGTTCCTTGTCCTCACTGATGTCATTGAATGTCTCTTCCTCCACCCAGCCACCAAGGGTCCCCGAAAGGTGACAACAAGCCCCCTGGGACGCCTGCTGTGTTTGGTCTTCCACCTCCTCAAAGCCACCTTCCTCCTCTGATTCCTCTTCTTCAGACTCCTCTCACTGCATTGCCTCTCTCTGCATTATTATAAGGTGTGTTAAGTAGTACTACTCTTATCAGTTTAATACTTGTAAAAGCACCTATCAGGTCGCGTGTATAAGGCCTGGATTTTTGGAACCGGGGGATGGAAAAAGATACTTGGTTGGTCGTATCACTTCAAATTTGGGGCACGGCGCGTGCAATCAAAGGTGCCAGCACAAAGGAGTGGCGTGTTTTTAAGTACTACTCTTATCAGTTTAATACTTGTTACGTCACCTATCAGGGGGCGTGTATAAGGCCTGGATTTTTAGAACCGGGAGATGGAAAAAGATGCTTGGTTGGTCGTATCACTTCAATTTTGGGGCACGGCACATGCAATCAAAGGTGCCACCAGATAGGAGTGGCGTGTTTGTAAGTACTACTCTTATCAGTTTAATACTTGTTATGTCACCTATCAGGGCACGTGTATAAGGCCTGGATTTTTGGGACCGGGAGATGGAAAAAGATGCTTGGTTGGTCGTATCACTTTAAATTTGGGGCATTTTATGACATTAGCTTCTTACACTCAAACATGTCCTTTACAGTCACCTGACTATGGGCAGATGAGAAGGAACTGCTCAAGGCGAGAGACGGAGTGGAGGATGGTTGAGAGGGGGCAAGGAGGACAGCAGTGGTTGATGTGGCTGATGATGCTGGACCAGGAGGAGGATGGCAGCTTTGAGTTTGTGTGCTGCTTGTACTCATGTGTTGGTCTGGAGTCACCCAAACATTAGGTCTCAACCTGTAGAGGATAAGGGAACCAGGCTACTCTAAACCTCATTCATCATCACAGGTTTTGACAGATTGGTACTATGCGTGCAAGCTACTGTGACAACAGATATGAGTGGCACTGTGCACTTGCAGAAGTTGGCAGAGTAGACGCGGTAGGCCTGACACAGACGCTTGCAGACAAGTAACTGCTATTCAATGTATTACAGTAAAAATTGTATTCTTTGTTTAAATGTGCACTACTGTTACACCAGATATGAGTGGTGGCACTGACTGGGCAAGTGGGCACAGTGTATTTTAAAATTATGAGAAAGCATGTTCTGTAAACTAAATAAAAATCATTGTAGGAGGTTGAGAGAAAAAGAAACCGGATGGGGGGATACCGAGCAGAGCACACAATCTACAGCCCACTGGGAGACAAACTCATCCATTCCCCCAGTGGACAAATGCAGGTGGTACTCTGCCCGGATACAGGAGCGCACCAGCACCCGGAATATGGCCTCAGGTGACAAGGGAACCCCCCCTATCAAACACTGCTTCCTGGAATTATATATAGCCAATTTGGCTAATGCCAGGAGCAGGTTGACGAGGAGGTCCGTGGCCTTATTGCCCCGGGACACTGGGTGCCCAAAAATAAAAATGTGAGGGGAGAAATGCAGCCAGAACTGCAGGAGGAGGCCCCTCAAGAGTGACAAGAGGGGCTGCAGTCTGGCGCAACTAAAATAAATATGATACACGGACTCTCCCTTGCCACAGAATGGACAAGTGGAGGGAGAGTCCGTGAATTTAGCTAAGTACTCTCCCGTGCTCAGTGCACCATGGAGCACTCTCCAACTCAAGTCCCCGGTGGGTCGTGGAACTAAATCAGAATAAAGTTCCCTCCACCGGGGCCTCTTGCCCAAGTCAGCTGGTTGGACCCGCCTCCAGATGGTATCGGGACGGGTCACGAGGGCAAGGAAGTGCACTGTATGGAGCACGAGAAAATATAAGCTCTTCCTCGGCATGCCGCGAAAGCATGCCGAGGGTATGTCCCTCAACTTTGAGAGGTTGGGGACAGGGGGAGCCTGAGGGGAAACACGGGGCTTGTGTCCAATACAAACAGCCGGAGCAGGGGTGTTGAAAGGGGCATGTGGCACTCCGGCCTGCAAAGCCCTGCGAAGGAAGGTGCGCGAGTCGGGGGAGATGGCATCCCTAATCTCCTATAGCAAGTGCCCTGAGACTTTGGGCGTCACATATCCCAAACGGAGCGCAAGCTCCTGGGGTGACACCCAATCAGAACGCCCGTATTCCAGGAGATCCCCGACTCGGGTCATCCGTGCATGACTAAGGCGGCGGATGATACTGGGGGACTGTAACATCGGAGCCCCCACTGCTGGATTAAATAGCAGGGGCTCCGTGAATATCTCATCCCCCAAAGGTACGCCCTGCCTGGTCACGGAGACCATGCTCCAGGCCTTGAGGGTTTCCTGGTAGTATGCCGGCAACACAGAGAGGTCTCTCCCAAACCCCTCGGGCCTGATCTGAAATAATTGCAGGTCATACCCCAGGTTGCGCAACTGGCAATAAAAGCTGGATGCCAGTGCGCACCACTGCGGAGAGGGATCTGCATATAGGTATCTCTGCAGGTACTGAAGGCGGAAGGTTGACAACTGGGAGCACACACAAACTAATCCCTGTCCACCCTCCACCAAAGGCAGACTTGTCACCCCTGCAGAGACCCAATGCCTTCCCATCCAGAGGAAATCTAACAAATTCCTCTGGATATTGGTGACAAACTCGGGGGTCGGACTCAGACAAATCAGCCGGTGCCAGATCTGAGAAGCCACCAGCTGATTCACCAGTCCGCCCCCTAAGGGAAAGCATTTTTGCTAGACCCCTCCATCGTCCCAGACGAGAGAGGACACTGCCCTCTAACTCCCTCCAGTTGTCTGGGACGGAAGCATCCGCAGCGGACAGGTAGACCCCCAGATATTTAATGACATCTGCCTCCCACGTGATGTCACGAAACGTGGGAGGCAAAGAGTCTACCTGTAAATTACCCTCTAAAAGGCCTGTGCATTTGGACCAGTTGATCTGAGCGGAAAAGGCAGCTGAATATACCTCCTGGCACTGTTTTGCCAGCTCAAGATCAACTGGATCCTGGGCCACGAGAGGCACATCGTCAGCATAAGATGAAAGGACAATCCGCATGTCTGGATCTTTTAGCAGCAGCCCTGTGAGCCTTTTCCTCAGTAGGCAAAGGAAAGGCTCGATGGCTCCCCCCAAAACAACTGTCCAGACAAGGGACATCCTTGACGCACCCCTCGTCCAAATACCAAAGGTGCTGTTAGGGACCAATTGATTTTAAGTAAACACTCTGCAGAGGCGTACAGCGTTCTTATAAAGCCCACAAACTGTGGGCCAAAGCCGTACACTTGCAGAGTGACAGGGTGGACCATGGTTACCTCATAGCCAAAAGCCTTCTCTTGATCTAAAGAGAGAAAGGCGAGTGACAGACCAGTCCTGCGAGAATAATGCAATAGATCCCGGACCAGAAAGATACTATCAAAGATAGTCCGGCCCGGGATCGCATAGGACTGGTCAGGGTGAACCAATTCTGCCAGCACAGACCCAAGTCTAAGCGAGATGGCTTTAGCTACAATCTTGTAGTCTGTGCTGAGCAGAGAGACCGGTCGCCAGTTCTTAATAAGCTGGAGATCCCCCTTTTTGGGCAGCAGGGCAAGTACTGCCCTGCAACACGACAGGGGCATCTCCCCGGTCTCCAGGGCTTCCCCAAGGACCAGATGGAAATCAGGTCCCAGAGTCTCCCAGAAAAATTGGAAAAACTCTACAGTCCGTCCAGTCCTGGAGACTTCTCACAGGACATGGCACGGAGGGCTTCAGAGAGCTCTTGAAAAGATAGTGGTATATCAAGCCCATTGCAACCCCTCCAGTCCGTTCAAAACTCCCGGATCAATGTCACGAGCCCCTGGTCCTTCAACAAAGCATTGTTGAAGTGCCAATAGGCGGCTCGTGTCGCTGTTGGTGTTAGCGCCACCGTCACAGACACACAGTTGTGGTCTGTGAACGGAGCCAGCCTAATGGCACAAGAACCGACTCGTGACATATAGTGACTAGATATATATAGTCTGTCGATCCGGGAGTGGGACACCAGACCGGCTCTCACCCTGACGTAGGTGAAACCGTCTGATGCTCCTGGGTTCTGCTCTCGCCAGATGTCCTCCAGGGAGAAGCGGGCGATGATCTCCTGCAGGGCTGACGCAGAAGGCGGGTACGGCTCTGGACTATTCCGGTCCAGAGCGTCGAGGGTGCAGTTGAAATCACCCCAGAGTACCAAACACTCATCTGCGTCAACCGTCTCCAAAAACTGAGACAGCCTGGCGAGGAACCTCACTCTCTCGGGCCCTCCAGCAGGGGCATATATATTAACTAGGTTAATGATGCTACCCTACTCTCGGACCCGGAGGTGGATTAGACGGCCTGGGATAACAGCTTTCGCAAGCAGCAACTCTGGCTGAAAAGACTCTGAGAACAGGGTCACCACTCCACATGACGCCGATGTGAAGTGGCTGAAGAAGACCCTGCCTCTCCACTCCAGTTGCCACGAGGCCTCAGCCTCTGGAGTGGTGTGAGTTTCCTGCAGTAAGCTCACAGAGTACCCTCCCTGATATAAATAGGAGAGTACCTGGAACCTGCGGAAACTGTCTTGACAGCCAATGGTATTTAGCATGCTGATGTGCAAAGCCATTACTGCGTGTCAGGAATTGTGCGTTCCTCAGACCCTTGAGACTGCTGATAGGATACGCACATTTTATAGAATTTCCGGACGCGGAGATGCTCCGCAGTCCCAGAATTTTTGGCCCTAGTGCTGACCACTAGATATTGCTGGAGAGAGTGGAGAATAAACGACATATTCTTCCACCTCTCCAAGGCCAGCCGCACCTTCCTTTTCTTTTGTCCATGAAGGGTGCTCTCAAGGAATAGATCTATTTCCTTGACAGGGATAACCCACCCAGAATCTGATGTTCCTTCTAGTGGGTCACCCCTGGGCTCCTCTTTGTGGTGTATCACCAAATTAATATTACACAAGGTTCGTCTACATTAAAAGGTATTTATTAAAAGGTAGATAACACAATACTATAAATGTATTACAAACACAACAGCCCAGACCCACGGAGCAACACCCCCTTTTAAATCTATCTACCTATATATATATATATATAGTAATTCCCTTCCCCAAACGCTTGATCTTACCCACGGTCAGACCATTGACATCACCTCCTCACTCTACCATCCAGGAAGAAAAAACAGGAAGCAGCACCAGTTTCCTGCCTGGATATATCCTTAGTTGAGATGATGTAATTTACATCACATCCTGTCCATGAGCAATTGTGGGAGGGAAGTAAAGATTCTCAGCCCTCCTACAAAGGCCTGTTTAAATTACCATTCAAGGAAGACAAGTTACCACATTCCCTCACTTTTTCTTCTTCTATGTTGCTCAGTTTTCTAGTTATCCCTCTATTACAGGAGAACCTAGTGGGAGCAAAAACCTGATATACAGGAGAAATTCAACCCACCGTCCCTCCGGAATAGTTCCCTCAGCGACATAAGTTCTCCTGTACTTTCCTATGGCTGTCAATCCACATATTACACAAAAAATAGAATTTATAGAATTTAGGTGAGAGTGTGTGATAAATGTTTATGTATGTGCAATGTAAAACTTTATTGAAGAATGTATGAGAGAGAGAAAGAAGAGGAAAAAGACACATTATTATATATCCTCCTTGCAAGTTTCATTGCCACACAAAAGTATATTATTATAATTGTTGTTAATACTTGAATGAACATGAGTACCAGCGACAGTGTTCGTAGGACTGGATGTGTCTCTGACTCATGAAGTTCCAAGGTAAAAAGCTTCATTGTCAAATTTGTCCAATCTGCATTTGCAGTAAAATTGATCATTTCAGTGGTAAGGTTTCTTGATGGAAATACCATGATACAAGACCCTTCTTCCACCAAACATATTTCATCAACTGTCCTATATTCAGAGTGGCCGATAAAGCATGCAATGTCCCCTATGCGGATCACTTCTTGCACCAGGTTTTCTTTTATCAACTGCACCCAGCCATCCTCCTCAGCTCCTTTCTCCCAAACACAACTGCACAGCCATCGGTGTTGAGATTTCCTGCAACAGCTTTCATCCATCTCCAATCCTGTAATAGTGGCCAGTCTTTTTGATGGGAAGTGTTGCCTGTAGATTCCATCACTTAACGTGCCAATGCTATGTATGAAGTTCAGTTGCTCTGCCTGCCCCTCCCAGCGGGGAATTGCCAGGATTAGTCCTATTGTCCCAGATTGTAGTCCATGTGGCATCCATTGATCTGGGCCTTCAATATAGCTGTATTTAAGATTGTCCTCAGTGATGTCCACTCCTTTTCTTTTCAATGACGTGATAATCCTTGCCTGGATGTCTTTAATAGTTTCCTTTAAATCTGCCAACAGCTTTCCTCCAATCATAGAACAGAAAATGGCAGTTCCCACTATTTCATTCTTAATGCTGTTAGCAATGGAAGCAATATTTTCCTCAACTAGATGCAGGTTGTTGGCAATGGTGTGTATGTCATCAACATTGTCTGTCAGTCTACTCACTGTAAGGGAGTCAGCTACTCCACCTGTTTTCATAGCATGTCCCATGCCATCAGTAAGGGAGTTTATCCGGCTGTTCACTCCAATGATGTCTGCTGAATTCCATACTCCCAATCCAGTTCCGACTTCTCCTAAAAGGGCTGCAAGTGTGTCCCGTTTTTCTCGACTCCCTGCTCCGGTCCACTCAATGATGGTCTCTTGTATACTTTGCTTAAACCACTGCCGCTGTGATTCCGGGCACTTTGGAGGAATAGAAAAATCATTAAAATTTAGAATTATTGGGTAGTAAGTCCACCCAACCCCTTGCACAACTGTTTCATGTGTTGGTACCACCACCAATCCGCCTATTGGCCATGGTACCTTCTTCTGATCTTTACAACGTTGCAGCTCCTTTACAGAGACAAATACTTCATCTATTGTTAGAACACACCCCTTTCCAGTATCAAAATTGCAGAATTCCTCTAGGTCAGGCTGGGCAGGTATAACTGCAGCGTCCCATTCTCCACCTTCTTCTAATGTTAAGTTACTCACTACTACTGTAATATTTGTAAACCTCTCTTGTATTGGAGCTCTAAGAGCTAATCCCCTGGTACTATTATGTGGCAAAATAATGTTTACTTGTAACCCTCCACCCTCTTTTACTTCCAATTCCCTGGGCCAAATAAATCTATCTGCTTGAACATAATGTAACTCCAATCTTTTCAAACTCTCTCCCTTATTTGCGGTATCTTCTGGCCTTATTGCCTGTCTCCCCATTCCTACTGTGATACAGCTTATACTTATCCATCCTGGAACAAGAATCCACCACAATCTTCTGTTGACACGCATCTTCATTCTTATACAGCCTTGCTCTGTGGGAACACTAGATTCCATCATTAGAAACATATACATAACAAAAACAACAGGGGCCATTCTTTTTGCAAGTTTGTTCACGGCCCTGTAATCAATAGTAAGTCTCCATGATGAGGCTGCTTTTTCATCTCTATTCCCTTTTAACACAGCTTTTCTCACAGGCCAACATGGTGAGTTACATGCATACCCATTTCCAGATTTAATTATTCCACTTCTCTCCAGTATTTCTATCATCTTGGTGATTGATGCCACTGATTCTCTTGGGACTGGATATTGCTTTTGCCATTGTGGGTCTCCTCCTTCCAAAAAGACCATTCCTTTCATTCTTGCACAGTCTAATTTATCTGTAGCCCAAACAGGTATGTCTTGGATTAGCTTCTGCAGCCATTCTGGTTGTCCGTCTAGTTTCAGTTTGTTTTTTTTCAGACTTTTTATCGGAGAGACAATATATGCCATTGGGAGCACAACCCCTTTCGTCAACTCTGTACTTACCTGATTCACCTTTTCTGTCTTCCACAAACAAAAATTGGCAAGATCTACAATGAAATTTCCTTTTTTTAAAGCTTCTATTCCCAATATTTCCTCTGGCCAACCCACTATTGCTTCTACTTCTATTGTTTTTTCTCCAACTGCTACATCAATTGGACCTGCTCTAACCTCCTGTGGATTCCCAGTAACTCCCATACTACTTACTGAAGAATCCCCATTTTTGACCCTGTTGGTCATTGTAACTGCTGCTCCTGTATCTACCAACATATTTTTCCCTACCCCTGCGATGACTGTATAACTGGTAGGCCGACCTGCCTCATCCATGGTTAAATTAGCTGAGTGAATGAGATGCTGAGGCGCAGGGGTTGGGATTTGTCATTGTGACTCACTTCTACTCTGTCCCTCTTTTATCATCTTTGCCTCATTTTCCTTCAATTTCCTCTCTGACTCAGCTACCTTGTTTTTAAGTATGTGATTTTCCTCTTCTATCCTATCCTTCTGTCTCCTGAGTTCCCAATAGCCCATGTTACCGTTTCTCTCTCCCTCCTGATTAGCCCTCCAGTTGCTGCCATCCCTATTACTATAGTCCCTAGGTGGATCTCTCCATCTTTTGTCAAAGTTCTGTTTTGGTCTCCAGTTTTGATCATCCTTCTTGTTCTGGGGTACATCCCACGTCTGGTTTCTCCAATTACCATCTATATCTCTACCAGACTCGACCTTAAATGTTCTTACAGCTGAAACAGAGCAGGCCTGTTCTGTGAAAGGATGCTTGATCCACCACTTATCAGCTCTAGTTAGTACCATTTCCAAGTCTGTTGGTGTTGGATCAAAAAGCCTGATAAATTCTTGACACTCCCGGGGAAGGGCTTCCATTACTTTTGCTATATGTTCTGGTGAGCCCAGCACTAGAGGCTGTTGAGGTTGTCGTAGAGTATACCAAAAAAATATCCTTTGAGCTACCTCTCTAGGACCATCTATTGGCCTCATGGTAATATTTGCTATTTCTTTCTCTATGCTAAGTAGATAGAAATTAGTTGCAGCAATTCTTCCTGCCTGATCAGACACACTGTTATTAAATCCCAATAGTCTACTAGCCAAAGGACCCATAGCGTATTCTAACAGTTCTGTCCATTCCTCTAAGTTAAGACCTCCTTTTTTAGCTCTATCTGCTCCCCTCATAAACCAATGTGTAAATGTATTAAAGTTGTTAGTTGGCATACTTCCCCACCATTTCTGGAAATTGTCTTTATCTGCCATAGACATCGGTCGAGTCTGCATAGAAAATCCTGTAGGTGTTTGCCTTGCATTAAATAATTCTGAAACAATAACTGGTGCTTGTGGTATGGTATCTACTTGTGGAACAGAATAACATAAGAAATCTTTTCTATCTTGGTTCATTTTCGGCACTGGTTCTTTATTTTGTGCCACGAACATATCCAGATCTGGATATATTTTGGCAATGTCTCTGACTCCTTTTATCCCTTCTAACTTTGTTTTATTTTTATAGTCCATTATTATGTTTTGAAGTTCTGTTATTTTTACTCCATAAGCATCCCTCTGTTCCTCTATTTCTCCTAACTCCCTTTCTAGTTCCCCCACAATTGTAGTTGTTCTCAAAGCTGCAATTTTTAAACAATCCCTTTTGTCCATTGCTTCCTCCATTTTATTTGTTGATTCCAAATTATGCTGCCGTAATTCTACAACTAAGTCTATTAGGCCTCCTATTGTGGCTACAACAGCTTGTGTGACCAAACTTTTTCTCTTCTTTGTTCTATACTTTTTGTTATTTATAATTTGTTTTAGAACATCCATTAATCTCTTCTCTTTTCCACTGTCTGGGTTTGCTGGCTCTGGAAGCTCATATGGACCATCATGTTTTTGAATATGTTTCCTAAAGTACTCACGCACTTCTGTGGGAAAGTATTTGGCCCCTTGAAAAGACATTTCTACTCTTTTACTCACCCAAGTAAGAATCCAAATCAATTTGCGACTAAAGTAGCATGCTTCTGAGTAGCCAACAATAGTTGATGACTATTCAGTAGGCCAGGTGTAATATGTAGAAAAATAGATTAGTACCCACAATGCAAATTATACTTACCTTAGTATGGTGAAGGTAATACTTGCTAATTAACTTAAAATATAATAGCAAGGCCTGCAGGGTAGGAGATAAACCCGAACGAGGATATGCAAGACACCCAAAATGTATAAGGTATGGAAGCCTATAGTGTATTAAAATGCACGCCTGAAATAATATATATATATATATATATATATATATATATATAATATTTAAAATGGTTTATTTATTATTTTTTTTCCAGGCCTGTACTATGATAAAGGACTAGAGAAAGAAAAAGAAAGAAGAGAAAAAAAAAAAACCAAAAACAAAACAAAAATAATAGTATTAACACTCAGAAGCTAGTACGATATATATTAAAAATGGAGGCTTGAATTAGCATTTAAAAAAAACAAAGAAGCCACATGGAGCCTTATTCAAATGCAGGCCTATGCCTGTACTTTGATAGTCAAAAGCACAAAAAAAAAAAAACTCAACTCAGATAAACCCACAAAAACAACCTGATGATATATATTTGTTTTATGTATCAAAATAAGCTAGTACGAACAAAACTCAACTCAGAAGCTAGTACGATATATATTAAAAATGGAGACTTGAATTAGCATTTAAATACACAAAGAAGCCACATGGAGCCTTATTCAAATGCAGGCCTATGCCTGTACTTTGATAGTCAAAAGCACAAAAAAAAAACTCAACTCAGATAAACCCACAAAAACAACCTGATGATATATATTTGTTTGATGTATCAAAATAAGCTAGTACGAACAAAACTCAACTCAGAAGCTAGTACGATATATATTAAAAATGGAGGCTTGAATTAGCATTTAAAAAAAACAAAGAAGCCACATGGAGCCTTATTCAAATGCAGGCCTATGCCTGTACTTTGATAGTCAAAAGCACAAAAAAAAACTCAACTCAGATAAACCCACAAAAACAACCTGATGATATTAAAAATGGAGGCTTGAATTAGCATTTAAAAAAAAACAAAGAAGCCACATGGAGCCTTATTCAAATGCAGGCCTATGCCTGTACTTTGATAGTCAAAAGCACAAAAAAAAACTCAACTCAGATAAACCCACAAAAACAACCTGATGATATATATTTGTTTTATGTATCAAAATAAGCTAGTACGAACAAAACTCAACTCAGAAGCTAGTACGATATATATTAAAAATGGAGGCTTAACCTAGACCCCACACACAATCAGCACTTGATTTCCCATGCAGAGGATAATTAGACAGAGTACTTTTTTTCCTTCCCCCCCAAAAAAAAAAAAAATTAATCTGACTATCTATTAATGTGATATTACCTCATAAATAACCTTTGTAGAAGTCTAAAATTCGTGGTCGCCAAATGTGGTGTATCACCAAATTAATATTACACAAGGTTCGTCTACATTAAAAGGTATTTATTAAAAGGTAGATAACACAATACTATAAATGTATTACAAACACAACAGCCCAGACCCACGGAGCAACACCCCCTTTTAAATCTATCTACCTATATATATATATATATAGTAATTCCCTTCCCCAAACGCTTGATCTTACCCACGGTCAGACCATTGACATCACCTCCTCACTCTACCATCCAGGAAGAAAAAACAGGAAGCAGCACCAGTTTCCTGCCTGGATATATCCTTAGTTGAGATGATGTAATTTACATCACATCCTGTCCATGAGCAATTGTGGGAGGGAAGTAAAGATTCTCAGCCCTCCTACAAAGGCCTGTTTAAATTACCATTCAAGGAAGACAAGTTACCACACTCTTGGCTGAGGGCTTTTACTCCATCCTCCCCGGCTGGAGTCAGTTTCCTCAGCTTTATTCTCAGGGACCCCCTCTTAGATGATACAGAAGGAGTCCCTTTAGCACCCTTCAAGGTAAATAATGGACCCTTGGATTGCTGCTGCACCCCTGTAGCTTCAGGAGTGCATTCAGGGGTAGCTGGCTGGACAGCAGTGGCTGGCATGGCTTCCTTAATGGAAGCCTTGGAGGCTTTATATGCCTCCTCTGCCAGTTCCACCGCTGCTTGCTCAGCTTGGATGGCACCGATGTTAGGGTCAGTGGACGGCTGAGGAGGGTAGACAGGTTCTCCCATGATGTTAACAGGAAAACCTGTTTTATCACCCTCCCCCATTTCCACTTCCCCTTGTGCCACATCCCCCCTGACAGACAAATCCATGGGGTCCTGAATGGGGGTCATGCCTATATTCCCCCCCCTCCAGTAGTCGGCGTGGGCCCCTAACAAAGCCCGAGGTACGTCACTAGAGAGTGACACTGGAGGAGGAGACTGACTGGAGCCCTTGAAGCTCAGCACCTCAGGGACACTGACTACCCATTCAGCAGGGGCTTTATTGGGACCCCCCTCAAAGGCCAGAGGCAGAACCTGATCTTTCGTGTCTACCCCTGCCTCACTTGGGAGCCCCTCTTGCCCCTGCTTTTCCTCCAGACCCTTTTCCACATTAACCCCTATAGGGTCTGAAGAGAGAGATGTGTGGTCTGGCACCGGCTGGGTGAGCTTAATAACCGGGCCAGACAATGTCACCGGATGAGGAGGAGATGTTTTGTTCCTCTTCTTGCTTTTAGAGGGAGGTGCTCCAGTATAGAGCACTTCCCACTTATCAGCAACCTCCCTGTTGGTTTTATGCTTCCTCTTCCTGGGGACGTCACTCCTGGAAGAGGAGCTGCCACTAGGTGCCTCCACTACAGAGGGCTTATCATACCTCTGCTTACACTGTGCCCCCACACTAACTGATGTAATTATGGTGGGGGCAGATTGGGACTTGGGAGAAGCAGCTGTGACACTGGGAGGACCGGTGACATTCTTCCCCTTTTTCCCCGTGTCTGCAGTCTTGCTGGAGACCACAGACACAGATGGCTTTATTGGGGAAGAAGGGGGTTTGGAGGCCGTGGTGGTGGCTTGAGGAATGGCCTCCTTGCCTGAGCTCTGTGGGGGGGCTATGACCCTTGAGGGGATGGGTGCTGTACTGGCGGAGGTGCAATTTGCTGGGGCTGGGGCATGATGCTTTACATTAGGACAATTCCTACGTGTATGCCCCAACCCCTTGCAATGATAGCACTGCACCTCCGTAGTGCTGTAAAAAAATCCTGTACAGCACCCCCTCAAATGGTACCCCAAAAGACCCCTCTATGTTTTCTGTGCCCTGAGGCAGGCACATTTGTACCTGCCTCTTGAAAGAGAGCACATGACGAAGTGCTCTCTCTCTCTGCACCCCAGGGGAATTTTAATAAATGGTGTTTTTACTTTCCCTAGGGTTAGCAGGTGGGGGCGCAGGAGCGAGTCTGGTAGGAAGGGGGGCACATTAGAGAGTGTTACTTTTGTGCCCAACCCTTCCAGGGGTTCTATTGGGACATATAATCCCCCCACTGTGATGCCCCTGTGTATAAGCGTGTGAGCAGTAGCCAGCTTCCGGTAAAGAAAACTACTTTCCCGTACATTTTGCTGGCAGCTACTATAACAGAGGGGCTGATGACATTAGCTGCAGCACGCAGATAGATATCAATGCTGTAGACCCCAGACATCTGACATTTAACCCCATGTTTCCTGGTGATCTGCCCCTCAGCCCCAGCGGTGGTATTACTGGGGCCAGCAGAAACCACCTGTGACCAGGTATTAGCCACAGGGGTAAGTCTGCTGGCAGAACCACCAGGAGCTGGGGCTGCCTTATCTGCCTGGGGCCTATGCTGTGCAGTGCTGTAGCTAGGATTTTCAGGGGCCATTATTCCCCCTTTTGACCCCTGAGGCTTCTTAGTGGTCTTATCACTCATGTTTAGACCCTTTTTTTTTTAGTTTATTTGTTTTATTTATTTTTATTTTGTGTTTTATGATTTTTTACTGTTTGCTTTTTTTTATTTTTATATAAAAGTGGGAAAAAGAAACAAAAAGACAAAACTAAGGGAGACAAAACTAAGGGAGAGAGAGAGGTGATGCTTGGCAGTGGAAGGGTTAATGGCCTGTTGCAAGGTGTCTAATTGCAACAACACAGAGAACACAGAGGCTTTTTAACCCCTCTATGTCTCTGTGTCAGATGTTAAAAAAAAAAAAAAAAAAAAAAAAAAAAAAAACCTTTTCAACAAAAATTCTAATTGTTTCCCCCCCCACTGCCTACAAAGATGTTACTTGTCTTCTCTCCCCCAAAACATAAAACCCAACACCAAACAAACAAAACTTCAACAAAACCTAATAAACTTTTTAAAAGAAAAAAAGTCAAAGTAACAAAGCTCCAGGAGTGAAGGTGTAGTGCTAAGGGAGGGGTGTGGCAAAGTATCCAGGAGACAGCTCACTCTCCTGGGATAGAGGGCTGAGCCTGGCTCCCAGAAAACTAAAACTTAAATTAAACTAAGAAAAAAACCACAAAAACTCCCAAAAATTAACAACACCGTGCACAAAGTGCTTATAAACAGAAAGGTGTTAAAATAAAACTTGTATTTGAGGGACTAAGACCCTAAAAAGCCTTTCGTTTAGAGCTCAAGCATGCACACAACATGCTCTCTGAGAACTTGGCACAGTACTTGTAAGCCTGACACACACACTGGCTAGCGGTCAGGCAAATGAACTTAGATTGGCGGTCAGGCAAATGAACTTAGATTTAATAAAATAAAATTATTGTTTTTTTAAATGTAGACTGCTGGTACCCCAACTAGATTGGATTGGTTGAACTTGGCACAGTACTTGTAAGCCTGACACACACACTGGCTAGCGGTCAGGCAAATGAACTTAGATTGGCGGTCAGGCAAATGAACTTAGATTTAAGAAAATAAAATTATTGTTTTTTTAAATGTAGAGTGCTAGTACACCACTAGATTGGATTGGTTGAACTTGGCACAATACTTGTAAGTCTGACACACACACTGGCTAGCGGTCAGGCAAATGAACTTAGATTGGCGGTCAGTCAAATGAACTAAGATTTAACAAAATAAAAGTTTTTTTTTTTTTTTTTAAGTAGGCAACTAGTAAACAAGATTGTATTGGTTGCATTGTGCACACACAGTATAAGCTGTGAGCCTGACACACACACTTGCTAGCAGGGGCTAGCAGGGAGAAAGGCAAATGAAGTTAGATTAGACAGAAAAAAAAATAAAAAATGATGTTATAGCCCTAAAAAGGGCTTTTTGGGGTGCTGTGTTTACAGCAGAGATCTGATGAGTACTTCAGCACTGCACTGGACACTGAATAAACTTGCCTACCTATTGATTTCCCTATTCAATCAGCATCACCTATACTCTCCCTCCTCTCAGTAAGACTGCAAGTTAGTTATGATTCCAAAATGGCTGCTGTCCATGAGGTAGAAGGGTGTGGAAGGCAGGGTATGATGCTGATTGGCCGGAATGTGTCTGCTGACTGTGAGGTGCAGGGTCAAAGTTTGCTCAATGATAAAGTATAGGGGGCGGATCGAACATCGCATATGTTCGCAGTTCGCCGCAAACGCTAACTTGCTATGTTCGCCGGGAACAGTCCGCAGGCGAACTATTCGCGACATCTCTAATAATGATATTTGGTGAGATGAGGAGGTATCATTAAAAGATGGAAAAGTACAAGGTCAAAATAAATCAGGATAGGGAGTTCCAGAGAGCGAATTTGAAAGATCAAATAGAAATGTCCCATCGCACTCTCATAGCGCTTCAATATTTGGTACCCCAGACTCCACCACCATCTGAACCTCAGCCTATGCCATCTTCAGCTCAACATATACCTCCAACTCCACTGATAAGCAGCCACGACTGGAGGATATACCACTCCCTCCAACACCCCCTCGGTGTGGTAGAGGGAGTAGGCATGGTGGCACAGAGTATGGTGGCCCAGTGCTCAGAAAGAGGAAGAAATAGGGGCTGCATCAAAAATGTCCTATTCATCAAAAGTGTTGAGATACTCCTGCCTAGAGTAGAGGTTCAAGGCCTATGCGGTGGACATTATTTGAAACCATGTGGCTACCAACCATCACTTGGACCATGATCCTCTACTCTTTGGACACGTATGGTTATCTTTATGATTATGGTTCACCAATTGATGTTCGGTGTGGAATGCCATTGAGAAGAGATGGTGTATTCACTATTATATTAGTTATCTCCTTTACTACATATACTGTAGCATCTAAAAAAAACATGACGGATGTTATATTCAACTACTATCAATACTGTCATGTCTGTTGACTTGCATAGTCCCATTAGCATCTGCTAATCGTGTTAAATTATCATTGGAGTAATTTATGTTCAGAAAACACCTGTAAACCAATGAAATGTGATATCAGTGGGGCTCAACTATTTAATACAGAGATAGTATTAGTTCTCCTGGACAAATGATTAGGATCACAGTGAAGCATTCCTTGTGAAATTACAAAACTTTATTAATGAACATGGCAGGTGATTGTCTATGACATATTAATATTGGTTAGCACTGCTCATAGATGATGATCAGGTAAATATGTTAATTTTTCCAGTACTATCATGAAACACTTTACTGTAAATACAGTTATTTATCTTTTTTTCCCACCTCTTTTCTTTTTTAGATGTTTACCATAATTTTTATTCTATAGCAGATTTTCAGAACAAAATGTATGTGTGTAATTGTAATCCATGAGTTATTGCTGAGATTTGTATCTGATTCTGGTTACTGTGGTGTAGTAACCACATATTACCCTAGTAGATGCTATGCATTATTATTATTATTATTATTATTATTATTATTATAATACAATATTACCTTCAACCCCTTAAGTTTCCCCTTTTTCCCAAACAGCCTCTTGCCCTCTCGGATCCGTCCACACCACACTGATGAGATTAATGCACAGTCGTATACATTTATGTATATAATAAAGTTTTGTTATACTGTTATAACTGTTTCTGTGTATTTTTAATGGTTAATGTTTTGGTACATCAACATAACATTTATGTAATGATCATATATTTGTACATAGATCGTCTTCCTGTAGAATCATCCCTTAATGCATTTTCATTTCCTTGAACGTTTGTTCATCACATGATTATATATTTTAATTAATAATTAACACTAGCTCTAATGTCACATAATTATTATTGTTCTACATCTTTCCACGTGCCCAACAGCAATGGCGTGGGAAGTTAAAGGATGGTTGCACAAAAAATTGACCTTGATGGAGGTCTGTTTGATTTTGCTCCATGTGCCTCTCCACAGCTTCATAGTGTGTTTGGTTTGTAGGCTTTCCTGAACATCTTGACCACATTGTCCTGTGCCTCAAACAGCATGTCCCTTACATGCTCCCTGGGACAACACAGAGTGTTGTCCATGCTATTTAGTGATATACCCATGTAGCCAACATCAATGTCACCAAGGAACCAAGGCAGACCATGCTGACATTTCTCTCACCCCATTTTCTAAGAGCTAAGGTTCTGCTGTAGATTAAATTCCTTCGCATGGATGTGCATAAATGATCTGTGTCAGCAACACTATTGATCTTTCCCACAGCATTATTTTGGGTGTGTATTTTTTGGGGTGTCTATCACTTTAATAGTCATTGCAATAGAGTGGCCTCTGTGTGTTTGAAGATTGGTATTAACCTCTTGAATAGTATTGTGTATGTTCCCCTGGTACAAGATATATGTGTAATATTGAGCTGTGCAATATTGTCAATAGTTTTTGTTACAATATAGACATGATGGCTAAAATATGTAAATTAATATATCACATACTGTATATAGTTGGGGATCTTGCGATGTTGGTGACGTTTGCGATGCTGGTCATGCAGTTGCGTCCCTTGCAAAGCGAGGGCGCAACCACAAGCCTCACAAAGGGAGGTGAGCCAGTGGCATCTTCACACATGCGAGCCTCACAAAGCAAGGCGAAGCAGCCACGCAGAACTTTTGGCTGCAATGAGCAGGGAAGGCTCTCAATGCAGCCAGAAGCGCAGTTACACATTTTAGACCCACAAAGCTGTAGATGAAATTCCTTCCCATGGATGTGGATAGATGATCTGTGTCAGCAACACTATTGATCTTCCCCACAGCATATTTTTGGGTGTATATTATTCGGGGGGTATCTATCACTTTAATAGTCATTGCATTAGAGTGGCCCCTGTGTGTTTGAAGATTGGTATTAACTTCTTGCATAGTATCATGTATGTTCCCTTGGTACAAGATATATGTGTAATATTGAGCGGTGTAATATTGTTCCAGTGGCGCAGTATGAACAGAGGCGTGCCAGCATAACTGTTCAAGTGCGTAACTCTAAAAGCACACAAAATATACTACATCTACAAAAAATTCTAACACACTCACACACAGCACAGTGGGAGGCACAGGAAGCCTGGTAGTGAGGTTGCATGCGAATTACACCCATATTTGGTGTTTTTCGTCACTCAAAAATAGCCTACGCAAGGAAAAAAAATGGAGGACGAAAAACAGCATAAAACGAGGTTCAGCAAGGCCAGGCTCACAAAACGTACAAAATACACAACGATTAAGACAGTAACACGAACAACGCCAGGCAAGAAGGACTTAAAAAATACACAGCACACACTAACACTTACACCGACAACTCCAGGCACGCGGGACTTAAAAAATAAAATTAACGGCAGTCACCACGCGCCACACTAACATTCAGCACACACACAGAGGAGAAAGACACAGGGAAGGGACAGGGGGGGACGGGGGGGATGCTGGAAAGAGACACATGGCATTCTTGTATATTATCCCTTATTAACCCTTCTAAAAGCTTCCCCACTACAGAAGTGAGGCTCACTGGTCTATAATTCCCCGGATTTGCTCTGGCTCCCTTCTTAAATATAGGTGTCACATCAGCTTTTCTCCAGTCATCTGGTAGAGACCCTGTGTTGAGTGAATCTTGAAAAATTAAATATAATGGTTTAGCTATTACAGAACCCAGTTCCCTTAGTACCCTTGGATGTATTCCATCAGGACCTGGGGCTTTATTAACATTTATTTTTTCCCACCTCTTTTGGATTACTTCCTGTGTTAACCAATTATTTGGCAAAGGTAGTGTAGACCCATTATGTTGCAGTGTCCCAAACACTTTCTATACCGAAGAAAATAACCTATTTAGCTCATCTGCCTTTTCCTGGTCACTAATTTTCAGACAGCCTGTTTCACATTCTAATGTTCCTATAGCTTCCTTCCTCACCTTCTTCCCATTAATACACTTAAAAAATATTTTAGGGTTAGTCTTACTCTCTTTTGCAATACATTTTTAATTTTCTATTTTAGCCAGTCTAATCGTGCTTTTGCAAGCCTTGTTGATTTCCTTGTATTCCCGTAAAGCAGTCTCTGTCCCCTCTTGTTTGTATAATTTAAATGCCTGTTTTTTACTCCGTATCTTGATCTTTAAATCATTGTTAAGCCACATTGGATGGGATTTACTCCTTTTACTTTTATTCCCACACGGTATATGCGATGTGTATGTATATTTAGTAAGGATTTAAATGTTGTCCATTTATGTTCAGTGTTTTTACCTATCAGTTCTCTGTCCCAGTCTATACTTTGTATTGCTGCTCTTAGACCGTTAAAATCTGCCCTTTTAAAATTAAGAGTTTTTGTTGGCCCCTTAAAATGTTGTTTTTTTAATTCAATCTCAAATGAGACTGTGTTCTGATCACGGTTTCCCAAAGGTTGCCCTATTTCAACATTTGATACTATATCAATATTATTTGTGATGAGTAAATCTAAGATAGCTTCATTTCTAGTAGGCTCCTGTATAACCTGGGCCAGATAATGATCCCTGAGTGTACTCAAGAACCTGCTCCCCTTAGCTGAACTGCTGGTCTCATTTATCCAGTTTATTTCAGGGTAATTAAAATCTCCCATTATTAGAACTTTCCTGTGCTTAGCTGCATTTCCAATCTGTAACAATAATTGTATTTCATCACTTTCAGCTATATTTGGGGGTTTATAGCATACTCCTACTGATATTCTTTTGGAATTTGCTGCTCCGCTATTTAACTCTACCCACAAACATTCAACTTTATCACTAGGTCCACCATAAATACTGTATCTTCTCTGACTATAGCCTTAAATTCAGGCTTAACATACAGACAAATCCCTCCTCCTCGTTTACCATTGCCTCTATCTTTCCTAAATAGGTTATAACCATCCAGATTAACAGTCTAGTCATGAGATTCATCCCACCACGCTTCGGTAATGCCTATTAAATCCCATTTTTCATTAATTGCTAATAATTCTAACTCTCCCATTTTTCCTGGCAAGCTTCTGGCATTAGCAAGCATACACCTTATGTTATGAGTCTGTAGTTCTGAAGTGCCTGCCACTGTACTTGAATTACTTAGTACTATCTCCCTATTGACTACACTACCCCTCCCCCATCTCCTCCCCTATGAGTTGTTAACTCATCCCTTATACCCTCTACACTTTCTACCCCATTACTTATATCTAGTCCCTCCCCCCCACCTACTAGTTTAAAAACTCCTCCAGCCTTTCTACCATCCTATCCCCTAGTACAAAAGCTCCCTCATCATTAAGGTGTTAATTGCCCATTTCTCTAATTTTGGAGGGAAAGTACATCATTTTCTGATTTAATTACCTTGCACAACTTAGTGTCATCAGCAAAAATGGAGACAATACTTTCCAGTCCTACTTCTAAGTTGTTAAAAAGGAGAGGACCCAATACTGAGCCCCGAGGAACCCCACTTACCACATTAGTCCAATCTCAGTATGTTCCATTTACAACAACCCTTTACTTCCTGTCATTTTAGCCAGCTCTCAATCCATGTGCATATATTTACTGCAATTTCTGTATCCCTTAGTTTGCACAATAGTCTCCCATGTGGCACTGTATCAAAAGCCTTTGCAAAATCTAAAAAGACTACATCCACTGAGTTGCCTTGATCCAAGTTCCTACTAACTTCCTCATAGAAATAAATTAGATTTGTTTGACATGACGTATCCCTCATAAATCCATGTTGGCTCCTACTTATAATCCTGTTTGAATAGACAATAGACATACTCTTGTATATTATCCCTTATTAACACTTCTGAAAGCTTTCCCACTACAGAAGTGAGGCTTACAGGTCTATAATTCCCCGGGTTTGCTCTTGCTCCCTTCTTAAATGTAGGTATCATTTCTGCTTTTCTCCAGTCATCTGGTAGAGACCCGGGGTTAACATATTCTGCCAATGAAGGGGTTAACATATTTTGCTGACACATAGCCTAATCATAATATCATGTGCCTATCCTTGGGATGTTTTTCGACCTTACTAAAACACAAAACATTTCTAGTTGTTCTAAGTAACAGAAAACACCTGATTATATGTCCTTGCAACTGACTAACGTGAACTGTGAAAATCGCTCTAATATCCGCCTTCTTTTGCAAGAATAAATTCTATGCAATGACGTAGCAATAAACGGAATTAGTACTGAGACTGATTGTGTGTGTGTTACATCCAGTACGAGTTCTACAGAATTCTGGTTGGGCCTGTGTTTCCAAGCTGCCAACTACTGATTAGGAAGCCCCAACAATTAACACTTCTGAAAGCTTTCCCACTACAGAAGTGAGGCTTACAGGTCTATAATTCCCCGGGTTTGCTCTTGCTCCCTTCTTAAATGTAGGTATCACTTCTGCTTTTCTCCAGTCATCTGGTAGAGACCCTGTGTTGAGTGAATCTTTAAAAATTAGATATAATGGTTTGGCTATTACAGATATATATATATATATCCTAGCCCTTCATTGTACTGTTTTTCCTACCCCTACTCTCTTTCCCTTTTCTCTGCCTGCCTTAATTATTCTCCTCCCTCCCACCTTTTCTTTCAATCCCCCTCCTTACTCATTCTTCCAGGTCTGACTTTGTCCTACACAACTTTATCTGAATCTCTAAACACAGTCAGACACCATTCACCTGTGAAGGTCATCATATGGCTCTAAATACATCAAGCTGTGCACATACAAACATTTTTTTCTGTTCATTAAATTTCACTTGATTTTCCTTCCTACCTCCAGCAAAAGTTGCTGTGTGTTACACAGGCTAAAAAATACACAGCGAGGTGAGTCTGAAGGTTTGATTTGGAAAAAGCCAAATGTTTCCACTGCAGTGCCTTACAGTAGGACACAGCATGAGTTTAGAAACTGCAGGGAGAGCATTCTGCCTCCTCCAATTAGTCCCTGGAGTGCTGAGAAGGTCTGATAGGGCCAGCTCCATAGATTCCAATGCACCACATAATACACTGCCAATTGGCACAAGCTGCTACACACCCCTACTCATTACCAATGATTACTAAAAGGCATCAATAAAAAAATGTGTATGAGTGCATCTTTACTTTTCACAGGTCTGTATCTGATGAGCAGCTTGGAAAACTTGTGTGGCCCTTTAAGTAGAGAAGAATACTCCACTCAGATTGGCTAAAAGATCACGCACTCATAACTTTAATAGTGAGGGAGCAGGAGGGAGGACTTGAACACAATGTACACATAAATAGCCTCATTCAACTGGCCAAATTTGAAATCCGATGGCCCCCAAGTGAGGTTGCAGACAATTTTGCTATTGGATTGACAATTTTTGGATCGAGTTACGAGTTACGGCCTTGCGAAAATGGCGGCCGTCAAACTCATAACCTACATTAATCAGAAGCCTTTGATCCATCACATTCGCAGGGCTAAAATTGCAAATTGCTATTCAATTGCCCGATTACCCCAAGCTCGCAAAGGTATTGAAACTCTTACATCGCAAATGAAGGCCCACAGGGTCCACACATTAAGCTCAGCATTTTCAAATTTAAAATTTCCTGCCACGGTTCCTTAATGGGCCCACGTCACACTTAAAATTAACCCTATCACTCATGGGGGTCTATCTCTAATTAACCCCATCAGTACCATAAGGGTCTATATAGACCCTTATGGGATAATAATTAACACTTACAATAACACTATAAGTGCCGTGAGGGTCCTTCAGGACATGACACTAAGTCTAAGCACTACTCTACACTACACTATTAGCCACCCCAATAAACCAATATATCGAAATTAACCCCATCTAAGTAATGACCCCCCCTCTAACGAATTAACCCCCCTCTAAGTAATAAACCCCCTCTAATTAACCCCCAACTAACTAATTAACCCTCCCTCTAAGTAATAAACCACATTAAACTAATAAACCCCCCCTAACTAATCAACCCCATATAAGTTATTAACCCTATGAAAACCTCGCCATATATAATTAACCCTATCACTAACCATGTAACCCTATATAGTCCTATTTAACCCTAACTAGACATAATAAACCTAACTGTACATATTTAAAACTAACTGGACCCAAAAAAACATATATGGACCTATTTAACCCTAACTGGACCTATTTAACCCTAACTGGACGTATTTCACCCTAACTGGACCTATATAACCCTAACTGGACACAATAACCCTAACTGCACCTAGTTAACCCTAATTGTACCTATTTAATCTTAACTGGACCTATTTAACCCTAACTTGACCCAATAACCCTATCTAGTCCTATTTAACCCTAACTGGACCGAGTTAACCCTAACTATACCTATTTAATCCTAACTGGACCTAGTTAACCCTAACTGTACCCAGTAAACCCCTATCCTATTAATCCCCTCTACAGTATCCTATCAACCCCCCTCTACCCTATCCTACTAACCCCTACACTACCCTATCCTATTAACCGCCCTCTACCTTATCCTAATAACCCCTACACTACTACCTACCTAACCCCCAAATAAAATCCCTAGCAACCCAAATATTACACACAAAAAAAAAAACCTACATTACATAAAAAAAAAAAACATACATTACTGAAAATAAAAAACTACATTACGGAAAATAAAAAAAACACTAATTACACAAAATAAAAACCTACATTACATAAAATTAAAAATCCTTCATTACTGAAAATAAGAAACGACATTACAGAAAATAAAAAAACACTAATTACACAAAATAAAAACCTACATTACATAACAAAAAGAACATAAATTACTAAAGATAAAAAAACTAGATTATATAAAATAAAAAAAACTACATTACATCAAATAGAAAAATCCTAGATTACAACTAAAAAAAACCATCCATATTAAAAATAGAAAAGGGTAAATTAGACCAATTACCTTGCCAAAATGCCCCTCCAGCGATGCTGGTCTTCAGTGCTTCGTCCCAGACATGGCCCTCTATAAATGTCCACAGGTCCTGTCACACACAGAAACATTACAGTTAATACACAAATACATAAAACATGTAATATAATAAAGACTTAATAATCAACTTACTTATCCAAAATACCCCTCCATTAATGTAATAGAATAGAATATTTGAAGCCGGTAGGACTTTGAAATCCAACCTCAATTTTTCTGTGATGCAATGATGATGAGCTCTGTTTCCATTGGTTCCATCTAAACCTGTAACCAAACATTTGCTTAATTGATCACCAGCAAAAACGCAAGTATGTTCTAATTTAATAGCCCCGTAATACGGGAGAATTCCAAAGCCAGCAGCTGCTGCGAGTTTCATGTTGCACTTACGGGGCTGGAATTTAATAGGGCTTTATGTATTTAATTTTTTTTTCATGCTTTGACAGATTTACTTGAGAGAAGAATACACAGTTGTGTATCATAAAATGTCACACCTGAAGTAAAGAAACATTACATGAAATAAAAATATAATTACAACCTGTAATATAATTAATCGCAGACATTCGGCCGTCGGCGAGAGTGTTGCAGGCCTAGAATTGAATGTGGCCCACGTTCTTCAAAATAAGATAACCCAGAAAAAAAAAAAAAAAATATTTACACATAATCTGTTAAAATGTAAATTATACTAAAGGCCAAGTTCCACTAAGTTTGTATACATTTAAAGGTTTGATAAGATGTGTTTATTTAGTTTATTGCTTACATTCTACATACAGTACATGTTCTTTACCATTAATGTTTCAACTTTTTTTAAGGAACTTTTATTTAATTAAACCTTGATTATTAACCTTGTCAACAACTACTTATATAAAAAAATCATATCAAATCCCATGGTATGATATCATCAGTCCAATAAATTATCACCCACACATTTCTTCAGTTTTTCCAAATATTTGTAAACTCACAGTTAATTTTAGGGGGGGTTACAAAATTACAATGCTTGATCAAGTTTTAGGCAGCATTTTAAATAATGTGTAAATTAATTACATTTTATAAATCCCATAGCACTAAATAGAGATGAATGTTGACTACAAAACGGGCATTCTGGCCTGCTCTGTCCACATCTGACTCTTCCCCACTTCTATGCCACCACTCTGGCCCCACTTTTAAGGTATATTAAAACATTTGATAAGGCTAAATTTACTCCAGCCATTTGTACCATCTGCACTTTTATTAATATTAGTATGCATTTGTCTGTTATTAATTTTATCTGTAATTATTTTTTGGTACTTAAGTTACTGTTTAGACAAATTTTATTCTATGGTATTTCTCTGTAACCTCCCGGCCCTCCTCTATTTGTTACATGTCTATCCTTCAACCCCTCCCTATCACACTCCAATAATTTCGAGCCTCATTCAATTGCTGCGATTTTCAGATCCGAGCTCGCAAGTGGAGGTTGCAGTCAAATTTGCTATTCAATTGGCGGGTTTTTTGCATGCTCGGATCGGGTTCCGAGTTACGAGCTTGAAAGAATGTTGGCCATACAACTCGTAATTTACACCATCCAGAAACCTTTGATGTGTCACTTTTGCAGGGCTAAAATCTGAAATCTCTATTCAATTGCTCCAATTACCCATGCTCGCAAACGTATCCACACTCGTAAACCGCAAATGAAAGAGAAAATCCTATGTGTACTCAAGAGGACCTGCCTAGGGATTAAAAACCAAATAACTGCAAATAAAACCATAATCCTGCACTGTAAATTACGGTGAGAGCGATGAAAGACATTAGAATTAATTGTACAACCGTCTCAAACCTGCATAACTGCAGGAAATAAGTTTTATTTTTATATGTAATTTCGGGGTTAAATGATCTTGGCTATCAATGAGTTAATACATATCAGGCCGCCCATAAGGATTAGAACAGTATTGGCATTCATTCTCATACTTCTTGATTTTCACAAGTTGTGTGATTCCAATCGCATATCGGACCCCTGAACCTAATTTATTAACACGTAACCACTTTGTTTTACTGCAGTATTTATTACAGTCTCATTTTCTTTTGGCCGATTCGAAAGGGGCAGTTACGGGCTTTGCGAATTGATACGGTTCCCGCCCACAACTGCTCCGAACCAGTGCATGGTTTATGGAGCTGGCCTCAGGATCGCAACTTGCGACCTGGAGCAATTGAATAGCTTCACAAACGGAGACCAACGGGAGCCTGCAACTCGATCACAGACATCCAGCCGTCTGCGAGCGAGTTACGGGTTTGCAAATGAATAAGGCCCATCCTGTTAATCTATGAATAGCTTCCTATTTATTCTCAGTACTTTTCTTTCTCGAGCAGCCACCACTCTGGCCCTGCTCTATCCACAACTGGAAACCAATCCCCTTCCTCCCTGCTCCTCACCCACCTGCCCCTGGTTACTCTTAATGTATTGAGTCACACAAATTTCTTACAGCTGATCAATTAGCAACACCTGCTATCTCTATCTAATTAAACTGTTACGCAGGTCCAACATAACTATCACAACTTCCATTCACTCCTCTTTCATGCTCCCATGAGCTACTCTCCTTCCTCCTGTTACTATCTCCTCTCTCTTCTAAAGCTCATAAACAGAAACACTTCTGCAAGTCACATTCCCATCTCCTCTCTCTCTCTTTCCTTCTTCTATTGGGCTCTTGTGATAGATCTCCTAACCCCGAACTCTCATCTGACATTTCCATTTGCTGATTATATTATCTGACCACTAGGGTCATATAACATATTATATACTAGAGCCATTTACCTCACACTGACTTTCTATCAGATCCCTTCCCTCTCCTACTAGATGAAAAACTTTTGCATAACTTCCAGCTTAAATAAACATTCACTTCTTTCCTGATCCTTGCTATTCCCTATATGTTATTCTTGTCCAAGTTTCTGCCTCTTACATTCCCTTTAGATTATAAGTAGCAAGTTTCCAATCTTGTAGGGTGCTTTGGAAAAAAGCACTTTCTACAAAGAATCTAAGCTCAAAAAAGTGCCTTTTATTTTCTGCAGTTTGTTAACATTGTATTTTTCCTACGGAATATGTTAGCGTATTACAAATAAAAGTTAACAATAATTTTAAGATAAACAATTAGATACAGCAGTTAATTCTGGCCCTACTTGTGAGAGTTTAAAGTCGTATATATATTAAAGAATACAACACACCAGACACAAAACTTTCATAGAAAATACATGCTACAGGAGTAAAAAAAGTGTGCTTGGTTTGGGGTATGTAGCAACTATACCTGTCAGCTAAAAGGTTAATCTGTTAAAATCTATTATAAGTGGATTGTGGATTGGAACAGCCCAGAATAGTGCTCTTAGTGACCACACAGAGGTAAATGTTCAAATCTTTTGTACATTTGTAAATGTTGGTTTCTAAGCAACTTGGAAAGTCACATAAAAGTCCACCTGCTGATCTTTTCATTGCTGTATTGTTCACAGCCAATTGTGCTTTTATCCTGTATAAAATTATTCTAAAATATACTTTATACATTAAAAAACAATATTCTTCAACAAAGAAATTATAACCCTATTTTAATTTTTTCTTTACTGGTGAGTAAATCTGTTTACTCATCAAAATGCTTTAGACATCAAAAGAAATGCTTTAATAAAAAATAAAAAAATAAATGATTGAAGAAAAGGTTATAGGAATAGTTTTTGCTTTAACACTTGTCCCCAGTTAGGTGAAACAACTGAAACCAGTGGTGTAGCTAGAGCTTTTGCCGCCCGGGGCTGTCCCTTGGATTACTGCCAACCCCTCAACCGCCCCTGCCCCCCCCCCCCCCGGTCATATAATCACCTTCTCTCTCCCCCTTCCTTCCATTTGTCCCATCCATTTCTCTCTCCTTCTGTTTCTCACTACCCCTCTTTCCCAGTCTCCCCCTCTCTTTCCCCTCTCCTTTCTCTCCCTCTTTCTTTCTCCCCTCTCTCTATCTCAACGCTCTTTATGTCCTTCTCCCGCTCCCTATCTCCCTTCTCTCTCTCTCCATTTCCCTCTCTCTGTCCCCCTATCTCCTTTATTTCTCTCTCCCCCTCTCTTTCTGTTTCTGTCTCCCCTCTCTCTCCTCCTCCCACCTCTCTCTTTCCATCTTTCTCTCTCCCTCTCCCCCTCTCATTGTCTTCCTCTCCCCTTTCTCTCTCTCTCTCTCTATATATATATATATATAGTAATTTATCTACATGTTCAGCTTCATATATGTTGCTCTCCTTAAGTTGTTGAAGGAGGCTTACTCTTTGGTGATTTAGATGATGTTTCTTTGTATAAAGTTGATGTATTAGGTGGTTTCTTAGTTTTTGACTTGTGAGTCGGCATACATTTTCAGCATATATTGAGTTATGTGTAGATCTTAGAGGATTTTTGATTTTAAGTCCATTTGGTATAATATTCCTTTTCTTGCATTGTGCCAAAAAATAAATGTCACTGTTAAGTTGTGTTATTTTTGTTGTTATTTTAAATAGTAGCTTCTTGATTTGGCTAAATGCGGTATCTTCCATAGTAAGTGGAGCATCCCACGTCGGCTGTGTTTGTCCGCAAAGCGAGGGGCCGCATTTGCGGTGGTGGACGATCCAACAGCGGCTGTGTTGTTAACACACACACACACACACACGACTTAGAAAAAAACCTCAAAGGCTCCTCACTCGCAGTTAACACACACACGCACGACTTAGAAAAAAATCAACTGCGTCGTACACATAAAAACCAACTGCGTCCCTCGCAAATACAATACGGCCGCCTCGCAAAAAAATACGGCCGCGAAACAACCCATTCCCAACACGCAAAACCGGCCGAAAACGGCGCGCATGAAAACATCAGAAACACAAGAAATAAACACAACGAACACATAAAAATCTTACTTACAGCAAGGGGGGGCATCCGGCACCTCAAAAAGTTAATTTACACGTTCATTTAAGTCCAAAAAACGAGTTTAAACTGCGGAAAATCACCTAAGCGAGAGAAAAAATGGCCGCCGAACAAAACAAAAACGAGGCTACAGACGTAACTATACTACAGTGACTCGCAAAACTGAAACACATACTATGCGGCACGTACCAAACTGATATTAACCATCATTTTCAAAACTACTATGCATAAAATGGCAGATGGAACGCAAATTGTAAGCTGGAACGCAAATAGCGCATGCGTATTGCGTTCTAACGGTCTGAGGCACTTGAAAGTTTATAAATACTGCCTACTTTCCAGAAAATTCTACATTTCTACTCAGGTGATGAACGGAGTGACTGGATAGTTAACTGCTGCTGCTACTTGAGATTGTTTCTTAATTTCCTACTTTTCATTGTGCAAATTACAACTGAGAGGTAAGCTATAATATATTACATTTTATTATCAAGACAGGACAAAAAAACAAAAAAACTTTAACTTTGAAAATGTGATTCATGTATAGTGACATGTCACACGCACATTTATGTGTGTAGGCCCTAAAACAAACGAATGTTAAATGAAACTAATTAAACAAGTATATTTAAATGACATTAATTTACTGCAACTCATAGCAAAAAATAATATGACTAATACACATGGAACCTAAAGCTGAATCTTTGCCCTTTTTTTACAATTCAAACAGACTCTGCATCAACAGCGTCACTCAAGAATTTGCACCGTGCACAGTGAACCAGAATCCCTCTTAAAGAACACAAAGAAAAGAAGAGGTAAGATAAAAAAATACATTACATGCTCAAAAAGACGATGCTTTGCTAAATCAAAAATAAGAAATATACAATTAACCATTTCGGACAAGAACAACACTTCAATCAAGGTAAAGTATAACAAGTAGAAAAAATAAAGGAACTATATATGTTTAATGAACACCAATATAACAATTTCAAGTAAAATAAAATAAAAAATACATAGAAATTGAATAAGGAACAAAACACAGTTCAACAAACTTCACAAAGACAAATACAATTTAGGAAGACAGACAGTTTCACATAAACCAAAAAAAAAAAGAGGTGGCCACAAAACAGGATAGCATCTGAAACATTAGCAACATACATAAAACAAAAATATTCCTCCTCTTTACTGTAAAATAACCTCCAACCATCACCCACAAGCCAAATGCAGCAACCAAAAAGTGGTAAACACAAAACAGGATTTAAAAAAAAGGACAACATGATATAGAAAAGGCAATTAACATTGATTTGTACTGTCCAACATGATTGAATACTCATAAAGAACACTAATTGAACAAATAAAGTAGACAAAATATGGTGGGCACAAAACAGGATTGTACCAAAAATCACAGAAACAGATAGAAAAGTTAAATCATATTCTTCTTTACTGTTTAAGAACCTATAAGCCTTACAAAGAAGCCTAACTAAACATACCAAAAGTGGTGGACACAAAACAGGATAATGCTAAAACCATTGCCATCATATCCAAAATAGGAAAAACATTCATTTTCAATGTGCAACAACATTTAATCCTCATAAAAAAGACTTATTAAGCAAATAAAGTATGGAAAATATAGTACACACAAAACAGGATTGTACCAAAAATCACAGAAACAGATAGAAAAGTTAAATAATATTCTTCTTTACTGTTTAAGAAGCTATAAGCCTTACAAAGAAGCCTAAATTAGCATAGCAAAAGTGGTAGACACAAAACAGGATGATGCTACAAACATTGCGATCATATTCAAAATAAGAAAAACAGTTATTTAACAATGCAAAGAAAGTACCGCTACAATGAACTACAAGCACATATAAACAAACTGTTGATAATAAAAAATGTAAAAAACAATTTTAACATCTCAAAGTAAACTACTTTTATTTTCTTTTACAGATTAACATGGCTACTAACGAGAGCAAACAAGAAAAGATAAGACGGCAAGCTAGAGAACGACAACAGAGATGGGCCAACCAGCAGACACCAGAGGAGAAATAAATTTGACGAGAAAATGAACGCAAAAGAATTGCAAGCAAAAGACTATCAGCTGCAAAAATTAAAGATACAACAAAACAAGCTAATAAGCAAAAAAAGGATTTAGAACCTGTTCCTGAAATGTCAAATACGTATATTAATAATTAAAAAACTTTCCAAACATACACATCTCATTCCCGTCATTTTTTGACGGGCAACTTGCTAGTATATATATATCTCTCTCTTCCTATAGCTCCCCTCCACCTCTCTCTCCCCTTCTTTCTCTACCTATTCCCATGTGTCTCTCTTACACACCCACTCTCTTTCTCTCTCTATCCTCTCTTTCTCTCCCCCCTCTCTCTCCTCCTCTGTCTCTCCTCTCTTCCCCATCTCTCTCTCCCTTTCTCTCTCTCCTATATTTGTCTCTATCTCCCTCTCTATCCCCCTCTCTTTCTCTCCCTTTCTCTCTATCCCCCATCTCACTCTCCTCTTTCTTTCTGTCCCTCTCTCATTTTCTCTCTTTCTCCCCATCTTTCCACCTCTTTCTCTCCCTCTCCTTCTGTCTCTCCCTTACTCTTTGTCTCCCTCTCTATCTCTCTCTCTCTCTATCTTTCTCTCTCCATCTCTTTGTCTTCCTCTCTCTTCCTTTCTCTCCCTGTCTCCCCCTTCCCCCCCTTTTTCTTTATTGTTCTCGCAAAATCTCCCTATCATCTCTTTGTCTCCCTTTCTATCTCTCTCCCCTTTCTCCCCCACTCACTCTCTCTCTCTGTCCTCTTTCTCTCTGCTCCTCTCTTTCTCTCTCCCTCTCTTCCCACTCTTTGTCTCCCTCTCAATATCTATCTCTTTCTCTCTCTCCTGCTCTCTTTCTCTCTCTCTCTACCCTCTCTTTGTCTCTCTCTTCCTTTCTCACTCCTTCTGTTTCTCTCTCTCCCTTTTTTCTCTATGCCCCTTTCTCTTTCTATCTCTCCCCTCTCTCTTTCTCTCACTCACACTTTCTCTCTCTCCCCTCTCGTTGTCTCCCTCTCCCTTCCTCTCTCCTCCTCTTTCTCTCGCTCTTTCTGTCTCTCTCGCATTCTCTATCTCCCCTGTCACTCTTCCCCTCTTTCTCTCTATGTCTCTCTATCCCCCTTTCTTTCTCTCCCTCTCACACCCACTCTTTCTCTCTCTCCCTTCTCTTTGTCTCCTTCTCCCTTTCTCTCTCCTGCTTTTTCTCTCTAACCCCTCTCTGTCTCCCTCTCTCCCTCTCTCCCTTTTCTCTCCCTCCCTCTCCTCATCTTTCTCTCTCCATCTTTCTATCTCTCTTCCCACTCTTTGTCTCCCCTCCATATCTCTCTCCCCTTTCTTTTTCTCTCCATCTGTCTCTCTCTCTCTCTCTCTCACCCACTCTCTTTCTCTCTCCTCCTCCTGTCTCTTTTGCCTTCTCTATCTCCCCTCTCACTCTTCCCCTCTTTCTCTCTCCCCCTCTCTTTCCCCTCTTTCTCTCTCGCCCCTCTCTTTCCCCTTTCTCTCTATTTCTTTCTATCCCTTCTTTCTTTCTCTCTCTCCCCCTTTCTCTCCCCCATTTCTCCCCCTCGTCCCCTTTCTCTCTTTCCACTTTTTGTCTCCCTCTCTAGCTCTTTCTCCCCTTGTTCTCTTTCTCCCCCTCTCCCCCATACTCTCCCTCCCCTTTTTTTTCTCTCTCCATCTCTCTACCTTCTCTCTCTTTTCCCCCTTTTCTGTATCACCCTCTCTCTCATTCTCTCTCTTGTTGTCTCTTCCCCTCTTTCTCTCCCTCTTTCTCTCTCTCTCTACTAATTATTTCTTTCTCTCCCTCTTTCTTTCTCTCCATCTTTCTTTCTTTTCCTCATCTCTTTGTCTCCCTCTACCTGTCTCTTTTTTTTCGCTCTCCTTCCTCTCTTTCTCCCTTTCTCCCCTCTCTCTTTATCCCCGTCTCTTTCTCTTCCCATCTCCTCTCTCTTTCTCCCCCTCTTTCTTTCTCTCCGTCTCTCTCCTCTCTTTCCCCCTCTTTTCTCTACCCCCCTTTCTTTCTCTTTCCTTCTTCTTTCTATCCCTATCTCTCTCCCCTCTCTTTCTCTCTCTCTTCTCCCTCTTTCTGTCTCACTTCCCACTATTTTTCTCCATCTTTTTCTCTCTGCCATTTATTTCCCTCTCTCCCACACACCCACGCCCTTATATCTACCCACCCACTCTCTTTCTCTCTCTCCTCTCTGTGTCTACCTCTTTCTTTCTCTCTCTCATCCTCTGTCTCTCTCTCCTTCTCTATCTCCCCACTCTTTCTCCCTTTTTCTCTCTATTTCCCCTCTCTTTCTTTCCTTTCCTCCCTTTATCCCCCCTCTCTTGCTCCCTCTCTCTCTTCTCCCTTCCTCTTTCTGTCTCTCTTCCCACTCTTTGTCTCCCCTCTTTCTGTTTCTCTCCCTTTCTCTGTCACCATTTCTCCCCGTCTCTCTCCCCCTCTCTCTCCCACTCTCTATCCTCCCTTTCTCTCCCCCTCTCCCCCAAATCTCTCTCCCACTCTCTATCCTCCCTCTTTCTCTCCCCCTCTCCCCCAAATCTCTCTCCCTCTCTTCCCCCTTTTCTGTATCTCCCTCTCTCTCTTTCTATCTCTCCCCACTCTCTTTGTCTCCCTCTCTTTTTCTCTTGGTCTTCCTCTCTCTTTCTTTCTCTCCCCATCTCTTCTCTCCCTTTCTCTCTCTTCCTCTCCCTTTCCCTCTCGCCCCTCTTTTTCCTCCTCTCTTTCTTTCTCTCCCCCCTCTTCCTCTCTCTCTCCCTTTCTGTCTCTCCATTTCTCTCTCCCTTTTTCTATCTCTCCCCCCAGACACACACACTACCCTTACCTGTGTGCCCCTGCCGGTTCAGAAGCTACTCCCACTGGTGACTCCTCCCACTGGCGGCTACTCCTCTCCTCCACCGGACTGAGAGCAGAGAGCAGGGCCTGTGTTGGAGGAGGGAGCCAGGGGGAAGGGAGTGTAGCCACTGCCTAGCTACACTACTGACTGCAACACGACTGAGTTGTACATGTTGCATTTTAAACTTTATTGTATACCAATAAATGAGTTTAGTGCCCTGAAATACTAATTTGTGATAAGAGAGAATCCTTAATGAGCTAAGGTTTTTTTTTTTTTGTTGGGGGGGGGGGGGGGGGGGGGTTGCACTGCCGATTATCTTTCTTGGAAGGAATGCTTGATTACCATGTCATTTTAAAAATGAAAACACAGTTTTTGATGGCAGATAAGACTTCCACTTCCACTGTTATCTACTCTTACTGTAAAGTAGCACTTTCTCATTTCTCCCTTAATGTTCTGCCCTTTAACTTGGAAAAAAGATCTCTAGTTCTTGAATTCCTTATTTTCTGGAATGCACTTCCCTCTTGAACTTTATTGAATCCTTCTACATGTGTGAAGGTTTTTATCATATCACTCTCTAACTTCTGTCCTGTAAACAAAACATATTTAGGTCAATAGAAGTGTTTAATTGAAACAAAACACAGACTGTTCATTTAAACAATCACACATATGCACCAAAGGGTATACAAAAAATTACCTAGTTGATAACTAAGCACCATATGTATATTAGGCGTAAACTGGGGCACACCCCTAAATTGGTTGCAGGAGCTTTTTTCCATACATTACACTTTTATGTTAATCTTTAGCTACCCTACAATATGGTACTCAGCCTACATCCATAAACCTTTGACTTGTCAGCAAGAGTTTTCAGTGCAGGAAGTATTCAAACCGATCATTACAGATGAGAAATGGCTCTAGGAGCCAATAGAAAACCAGAACATCATGCCCTGGGGATTCCAATCATATTTCAGACAATTAGAAGGGGTTTTCTGGATTTCATCCTGCTCATTCTGAAATTTGAAAATGTTAGACCTATCAGTTTGCTCAGATCAAAAGATCACTCAATCTGAGCAATTTGATTGGTTCCAAATGAGGGTGTACTAGAGATTTATATAGTGGCAGAATTATATTTGCATCCCTTGCTTCTATACACTTCCTAATACATGCTAATATTGTATTTGCCTTTGCAGCTGCTGCTTGGCTTTGAGCACTGTTCCCTAGGTGGTTGTCCACAATTACTCTCAAATCCATTTCAATATCGGATACCCCTATATTTGCTCCATTAAGATTATGAATTGCATGGCCGTTTTTCCTTCCCAGATGCATAACTTTACATTTATTATTAAATCTCATCTGCCATTTTGGTGCCCATTTTTCAATTTTATGTAAATTCCTTTGTAGGGAAAGCATATCATTGTCTGATTTAATTACCTTGCACAGCTTTGTGTCATCAGAGAAAATTGAGAAACTACTCCCCAGTCCCCCCTCTAAGTCATTATTCAATATGCTAAAAAGGAGAGGTCCTAATACTGAACCCTGAGGAACCCCACTTACCACATTAGTCCAATCGGAGTATGTTCCACTTACAACAACCCTTTGCTTCCTGTCTTTTAGCCAGCTCTCAATCCAATGAGCAGATATTTACTGCAATGCCTATATCCCTTAGATTGCTCAATAGTCTCCCATGTGGCACTGTAACAAAAGCCTTTGCAAAATCCAAAAAAAATACATCTACTGAGTTGCCTTGATCCAGATTCCTACTAACCTCCTCATAGAAACTAATTAGATTTGTTTGACATGACCGATCCCTCATAAATCCATGTTGACTCCTACTTATAATCCTGTTCAAATAGACATATTCTTGTATATTATCCCTTAATAACCCTTCTAAAAGCTTTCCCACTACAGAAGTGAGGCTCACTGCTCTATAATTCCCCCGATTTGCTCTTGCTCCCTTTTTAAATATAGGTATCACATCTGCTTTTCTTCAGTCATCTGGTAGAGACCCTTCACATTTGAATGTCTAAAACAAGTTAAAAAACCTGCTACCAGCTCAGAATTTTGAGAAAAACAGTTACACTGCATTCTGGGAAGCTGAAAAGGGACATGCAAATGTGCCCACAAATGCCTCGCTCTTCAATACATAAAACATTTTAAACATGGCTTCCTTTAAGCTTATGCCAGTTGCATTACACACCTTTTATGCAAAGCCAAGGTTGGACTGTGCGCAAGCTGAGAATCCTATCCACATACAGCTGTGTTTTTTTTTATATAGCATTCAGTCATTGATTACCTTATTTTTTTGCAATATTTCCAGGTCAAGGTTTCATCATGTATACATCATCATGGCATGTTAAAACAAGAAAAAGGAAATTTACTAGGTCGAAGTAGGTCAAATAAAAAAATATATATCTTTCCCTCGTTCCCTATAAAACCCTAGTAAAAAAACTCCTATCTTTTCCCTTTCTTTTCCCATCTTTTTTTCTATCCTTTATTTTGATGTTAAAACCCTATCCTATCCCTTTTCTAAAAAAAAAGTATAACAAAAGAATAAAAAAGGATAAAAAGAATTAAAAAATACGGAGAGACACATTTTTAAGGAAAAATTAAAATTATAATAACCTGTTCCAAGTAGGCAACTTCCATTTCTGGTGTGCTTTTTTTTTTTTCCTTTTTGTTTTTTATACCTCCAATAATAAATATATATTAAACTAATAGCACATTTTATATAGTCCTGGGGTAAAATTCATTTTTTTTTTTTTAAATAATAAAACATTTCTTGCTTTCCATAAAGCTTCTTTAAAACAATTAATAATTAACCAATTGTCTAAAAAGCTATCTTTCCCTATTTATAGCATCCTCCCATATAAAACAGTTTTGTGGTTTAAAACTCTAAGATTACCCACCCAATATAGGGCACTTCGCCCCGGTAAACAAACCACGTCTGTGCTGGAATTCTCTCATAGGTAGACAATCTGTAATGGCTGCCCAAGCCAGATCTTTCAGGCTATTACTCAATAAATAATTACATTACATTACATTTGTTTTGAGACATCACTATTAAAATTTTTCCACCAATGAAACCGTTTCATTTAATCTAAGATTACTAAAAATATTCTTAGGATTTTATTTAATTTCCACACTAAAATTTAGTAAATTAGATTTTCTTATTATTTTTTTTTAAATTAACATAATGTTTTGGAGGGCTAAAAGCATAAGGTTTTTTTTAAAGACAAGCCCATTCACCCATATTTATGAAATTAAAAAAAAAATAGAATATTTTGTAAAATAACTAGATATACAATCATCAGTACTGAGAGACATTTTGACATTAAGCGAGCAAGAAATTTAAAACTCAAAAAATGTTTTACATCAATAAAAAATTTTCCTCCATTAGCATGTCATTTACACAATTTTACCCTTTTAAATCTCTCCATATTGGAACACCATAAAAAAATAAAACCATGGAAGTGTATAAAAGTATAGGTAAAATAATTTGCTTTATAATTAAAACGTTTCCTTCAAATGTTAACTTTCTAAAGCCCATAAATAGATTTTTTTCTTTATCTTTTTCAACATATCCTAATTTATGTAATCTATCATGTCTTTTGTGAAATAAATACCTAACATTTTTATTGTATCTCTTTGTATTGGGATAGTGATATCTAAAATACTTTTCCACCTTCCATACAACATGCATTCACTTTTTTCAATATTCAACTTCAAACCAGATGCTCCACAAAACCATTCAGCCACTCTCACTGCTCTTTTTATGGAAACAGAATCCCTACACACAATTGTTGTATCATCCATATACGATAAAACTTTGGCTTGTTTACCACCAGCGCCTGGCACTGGAATTCCTTATATTACTTTATCTTTTTTTTTATTTCATTTAAAAAAGGTTCTATACAACATATAAATAAAATTGTGGAGAGGGGACAACCTTGTTTCACACCAGCATTTATACTGATCCAATCAGTCATAAACCCATGCACACTAACACAACTCATACATCCATTATACACACTTTTAATTTGCTTCAACATTCTCTCTAGCACACCCATTCTTTTTAAAACCTGAAATAAAAATCTATGTGATATCCTATCAAAGGCTTTTTCAAAGTCAAAATAGATTAAGGATTTTAAAAAACTCAGTTGTCTTTTTTTTTTTTTGGTGGGACATAAACATGTATACACTTAAATTTAAAATGATAAAATTGAACAAAACAATTAAAAGATGCCCAAGGAGTACTTCATCATATTTTTCAATTTTGAAATGATTACTTTTAAATAAAATACCAACTCCTGTACATTTATTTTCATTTCCCCTTGACCACACTTGTGGTCCTTTTTCCCAGTTTTTTTCTGTAACACTGTGTTCAAATCTTTTTTCAGTTCCACAGTTCTGCAAAAATAATATATCATATTTTCTTGGTTTTTAAAAATCATACAGAGCTGCCCTACGTACAGGGTTTTTTAGGCTCCGTACATTTAATGTGCTTAGTTGGAACATTGGTAGATGTTAAAAAAGGTCTTACCTGGCACCTTTGGTACCAAAGTCCCCGCCCTCAGACTCAATTTCACTAGGCGCAGGACTATTTTCCATTTCCGTTCCGACTGTTAATTTTTCAGTATCTGAGGATGATATATCCCAAATCAGCCCTTTGAAATAATTTTCAGACTCGAAAGCTGTAAGAACAGAATCTTCATTATTATTGGAATTATCAGGTGATAGTATGGGAAAAACAGTGTTGACATTTTGTTCTGGAAAGTTCTATTGCTAACCTCTCCTCTTTTTTGATTGAGGAGGGTTTCCAGAAATGTCCATGCTTAGCCCAGTTGATGGAACAATCAACTCCTGGGATGTTTTTGTTTTCCTTCCACAGTTGGGACAGGTTATGGGTAAGGGACTGCAACTATCCACTTACCAAATGTATCCTTTTTATACCCCGTTTTTCTCAGGGCTTCTTCTTCCTTCTGTTCGTTACGCTTACGAGGCTCTTTTTTCTTTGTTTCAGGTTTATCCTTCTCCCATCATCTGGAAGATGACTTTTCAGGATAATCCTTATGCAGATGGTCAGACTTTCCACAGAGATCACATTTCTTTTCTGTGCAGTTTTTAGTTTCATGTTCATCACTTCCACAGAATCTGCAATCTTGAGTTTTGGCACATACATCGTGTCCATACATTTGGCAGTTTTTACAATAAGGGGTCGGCAATAAATGCCCTCCAAAACTTCCTCTTGCCTGTCCTTACTCCAAGTCCATTCCCCACTACTCTGGCATATCTGATATTCAGACAATAGCTACTCAGAAATTTCATAATTTCTTCATCTGAAATGTGAGAATTGTACATATGCACCTTTATCATTTTTTCTGTATCTCCAAACAATGATGTTACTTTTATTCCTTTCATAATCTGAGAATCCACTAGGCTTCTCCACGACTCTAAATCCAATTTGCCCAATACTCAGAAATCAGGGTCAGGTCATAAATCCTCTTCCAACAAAATTCCTGAAAACAAAAAATGTTGTCAAAGGACAAACCTAGAGTCTCATGCAAAAGCCGCTTTTGTATGTAATAACCATTCTTTTCACTTTGAAACGCAGGTTGAACATCAAAACGAAGGGTGTCATTCCACGAGTGGTCCTTCCGGACACCAGCTCTACCTCCTCCTCTCTCGGATCCGGTTCCAGGTCCTGCTTGGCCTCCAACTCCTCCAGTAAAAGAATGCTCCTCCAGCTCGGAATTCCGAGAAAAACCTTTTAATCCAATCTTGGCTTTGCATTAAAGCTATGTAATACAGCAGACATAAGCTTAAAGAAAGCCATGTTTGAAAATGGGTATGGATTGAAGAGGGAGGCATTTGTGGGCACATTTGTGACAAGGTGAGAGTGGTGTGGCTTGACTGTTAAACTAGTATAAAAGGTTTGTTAGCTGTTTGGGGCTGTTTGCAAGTGGCTTTTCCTTTACAAGTAAAGGCTGATAAATAGCAAAGTGCGCTAATTGTGCCCAGGTGAGAAGGCAGAAGTTAATATAAACAGAAGAAGGGGCGAACTTGTGAGCTTGCAAACATTTCTAGTATCAAGTGCAATTCTAGTAAAAGTGTAGGTGTTTACCGTATTTTTCGCCGTATAAGACGCACTTTTTCTTCCCCAAAACTGGGGGAGGAAAGTTGGTGCGTCTTATACGGCGAATATGCCTTTTGAAACTGCCTCTGTCCTCTTGATTTCACCCCAGCGCTTCCTACCAGCATCGCGTCGGCCGGTGCGTCCTAGTGACGTCACACACGCAACGCTGCAGTACACGTGGAGTGCTGGTAGGAAGCGCTGGGGTGAGATCAAGATGGCAGAGATCAGAAGGAAGGTGAGGATCAGGGGGATCAGGGGGGTCAGGGAGGATCAGGAGGGTCAGGGAGGGTCAAGGGCTCCCAAATGCTGCAGTATATGGATATGTATGTGTATGTGTGTGTGTGTGTATGTATGTATGTATGTGTGTGTGTATGTATGTATGTGTGTGTATGTATGTGTGTGTATGTGTGTGTATATATGTATGTATGTGTATGTATATTTATGTGTGTATGTATATGTATGTATGTGTATCTATAAAGGTGAGGATCAGGACGGTCAGGGAGGATCAGGAGGGTCAGGGAGGATCAGGAGGGTCAGGGAGGGTCAATGGCTCCCAAATGCTGCAGTATATGGATATGTATGTGTATGTATGTATGTGTGTGTGTATGTATGTGTGTGTGTATGTATGTGTGTGTATGTGTGTGTATGTGTGTGTATATATGTATGTATGTGTATGTATATTTATGTGTGTATGTATATGTATGTATGTGTATTTGTGTTTGATTCAGATTTTTTTTTTTCTTGTTTTCCTCCTCTAAAAACTAGGTGCGTCTTATCTGCCGGTGCGTCTTATAGGGCGAAAAATACGGTAAATAAAATGAGGGACTTGAAAGAAAAGGGAGGGCAAATTTATAGTGCAAAGGAGGAACACTTTATACAAATATATTATTTTATATTCTTTATTTTTCCCACTGAAATTTTGTAGACAATAATAATAATTATGAGTCAGTCCAGTGGCAACCTCACTCAGTGTACATCCTGTCATATGTATGCAATACTGGAAAAGATGATCAACGGTACAGTTTAGCTGGGCCTAGCATGGAGGGTGGAGCTAGGGCTAGTGAGGATGTTCAGGGAGGTAGCTGGGATTTAAAGATCAAGATGAGGAGTAAAAAACAGGCATTTAAATTATACAAACAAGAGGGGACAGAGACTGCTTTACTGGAATACAAGGAAATCAACAAGGCTTGCAAAAGGGCGATTAGACTGGCTAAAACAGAAAATGAAAAATAAATTGCAAAAGAGAGTAAGACTAACCCTAAAATCTTTTTTAAGTATATTAATGGGAAGAAGGCGAGGAAGGAAGCTATAGGAACATTACAATGTGACACAGGCCGTCTGATAATTAGTGACCAAGAAAAGGCAGATGAGCTAAATAGGTTCTTTTCTTCGGTATACACAAGGGAGGTCCAAGTGGTTGGGACACTGCAACATAATGGGGCTACACTACCTTTGCCAAATAATTGGTTAACACAGGAAGTAATCCAAAAGAGGTTGGAAAAAATAAATGTTAATAAAGCCTCGGGTCCTGATGGAATACATCCAAGGGTACTATGGGACCTGGGTTCTGTAATAGCCAAACCATTATATTTCATTTTTCAAGATTCACTCAACACTGGGTCGCTACCAGATGACTGGAGAAAAGCAGAGGTGATACCTATATTTAAGAAGGGAGCAAGAGCAAATCTGGGGAATCATAGACCAGTGAGCCTCACTTCTGTAGTGGGGAAGCTTTTAGAAGGGTTAATTAGGGATAATATACAAGAATATGTCTATTTGAATAGGATTATAAGTAGGAGTCAACATGGATTTATGAGGGATAGGTCATGTCAAACAAATCTAATTAGTTTCTATGAGGAGGTTAGTAGGAACCTGGATCAAGGCAACTCAGTGGATGTAGTCTTTTTGGATTTTGCAAAGGCTTTTGATACAGTGCCACATGGGAGACTATTGTTTAAACTAAGAGATACAGGAGTTGCAGTAACTATCTGCTCATGGATTGAGAGCTGGCTAAAAGACAGGAAGCAAAGGGTTGTTGTAAATGGAACATACTCCGATTGGACTAATGTGTTAAGTGGGGTTCCTCAGGGTTCAGTATTAGGTCCTCTCCTTTTTAACATATTTATTAATGAATTAGGAGGTAGGATAGGAGTGTGGTGTCTCCATTTTCGCTGATGACACGAAGTTGTGCAAGGTAATTAAATCAGATAGTGATGTGCTTTCCCTCCAAAGGGATTTACATAAAATTGAGGAATGGGCATCTAAATGGCAGATGAGAATAATACGAATAAATGTAAAGTTATGCATCTGGGAAGGAAAAATAGCCACGCAATTTATAATCTTAATGGAGCAAATCTAGGTGTATCGGATATTGAAATGGATTTGGGAGTGCTTGTGGACAACCACCTAGGTAACAGTGCTCAAAGCAAAGCATCAGCTGCAAAGGCAAATAAAATATTAGCATGTATTAAGAAGGGTATAGAAGCCAGGGAAGCAAATATAATTCTGCCACTATACAAATCTCTAGTACGCCCTCATTTGGAATATGGAGTACAATTTTGGGCACCACTTCATAAAAATGACATTTTAGAGCTGGAAAAGGTACAGAGGAGGGCAACAAAACTAATAAGGGGAATGGAGGGGCTAAGTTATGAAAAAAGACTAACCAAATTAAACGTATTTTCTCTAGAAAAAAGGTGTCTAAGAGGAGATATGATTACCTTATATAAATACATCCAGGGTCAGTATAAAGATTTGTCAAGGGAGCTTTTTGTGCCAAGAGGTTTTCAACTGACAAGAGGACATTCCTTGAGGTTAGAAGTAAAAAGATTCCACCTTAAAGAAAGAAAAGGGTTCTTCACAGTAAGGGTGGTTAATCTGTGGAATTCAGGGTTATCATGGATAATTAGAGAGGCAGTATTGATCCAGGGAGAAGTCCGGTCGCCGGTGTCTGGGATCCGGAGGGAATTGATTTTTCTTTTTTCTTTTTTTTTATATACAACTAATTAATTAATAGTTAATCTGCATATTGCAGATCAGAGGAGATCTTAAAATGTTGAACTTGATGGACTGAAAATCTTTTTGCAACCTTAAATACTAAGGCCCTCATTCAATTGCGATTTGGCCAATTGAATAGGGCTCTAAATAAGCACATAACATATTTTTTTTAAATAAGTTTTTAGCTAGTAAACATCTATCCAAAAGCAAGGTTTTCACTAACTAAAAACTTATTTGAAAAAAATATGCTATGTGCTTATAGAATGAGGGCCTATGTAACTATGTAACATATTTGCCAGATAAAACTGAGTAAAACTGTTAGTAAAGTCCATTCAGGAATGGCTATGCCAGATAGAGATGTTCCCTCTAACGGCTGAGAGTTCTACTGGAGCAGAGGGAGGGCAGAATAGGCAGAGCAACAGACATGTTTTAGTGGTAGGGGACTATGAATTAAGAAGGTAGAAAGGGTGATTTGTCAACCAGATCCAAGCAATCGGAAAGTTTGCTCTCTCCTGGGTTTTTGGGTTTGCCATGTTGTGGATCAGGTAGAAAAATGATTGGTATTGGTATTGGTGCCAATGACAAAGTCAGGGGAAGATGGAGAGCCCTAAAGAATAATTTTATAGAAATAGGCAATGAGTTTAAGGGTAGAAAAAGGTAGCATTTTCTAAGATGCTACTAGTGCAACGTGCCAGCCCAGGGAGAAAGAAGGAGCTTAGGGAGGGTAATGCATGGCTAAAACAGTGGTGCAATAAGGAGGGTTTGGGTTTTTTAGAGCACTGGGCTGACTTCTAACATGGGTACAATCTGTATAGCAGGGATGGATTGCACCTTAGTGACAAGGGAGCTTGTGTACTAGGGGAAAGGATGGTAGAAAGGCAGCAAACTAGTAGGTGGGGGAGGGAATAGATCAAAGTAATGGGGTAGAAAGTGTAAAGGGGCTAAGGAATTAATTAACTAGTCATGGGGGAGGAGAAAGGGAGATAATTAGCATAGGCAAGGGAGTAATTGCTAAGTAACTCAAGTACAGTGGCATGCACTTCAGAACTACAGTCTTAAAACATCAGGTGTATGCTTGCTAATGCCAGAAGCTTGCCAGGAAAAATGGGAGAGTTAGAATTATTATTAACAAGAAATATGATTTAATAGGCATTACTGAAACATGGTGGTATGACTCTCATGAGTGGACTGTTAATCTGGATTGATATAACCTATTTAGAAAAGAAAGATGCAATGGTAAAAGAGGAGAAGCTGTTTGTCTATATGTTATGCCTGAATTTAGGCGAATAGTCAGAGAAGATATTTATGCTGGAACTAGCGATATGTTGATATATATATATATATATATATATATATATATATATATATATATATATATATATATATATATATTGGTTGGAATATACTATAAACCACCAAATATAATTGAAAGTGAGGAACTACAATTATTGTTACAGGTTGGGAAAGCAGCTAAGCATGGTCAAGTTTTAGTAATGGGAGATTTTAACTACCCTGAAATAAACTTGATGAATGAGACCAGCAGTTCAGTTAAGGGGAACAGGTTCTTCAGTAAACACAGAGAGTATTTTCTGGCTATGGTTATATAAGAACCTACTAGAAATTAGGCTATCTTGGATTAAGTCACCACAAATAATATTGATATGGTATCAAATGTTCAAATAGGGCAACCTTTGGGAAATATTGATCACAACACAATCTCAGATTGAGTTAAAAAAACAAACTGTAAGGGGCCAACAAAAACTCTCAATTTTAACAGAGGAGATTTTAACTGTCTAACGGCAGCATTACAAAGTATAGAAAGAACTGATGGGTAAAAATACTAAACATAAATGGACAACGTTCAAATCCTTACTAAATATACATACTTACTAATATATACCATGCGGAAATAAAAGTAAAAGGAGTAAATCGCATTCGATATGGCTTAACAATGATTTAAAGATCAAGATACTGAGTAAAAAAATGGCATTTAAATTATTTTAAAAAAAAGACAGAACAGAGACTGCTTTAAGTGAATACAAGGAAATAAAAAAAAATTATAAAATAGAAAATGAAAGTTAGTTGTAAAGGAGAGTAAAACTAATCCTAAAATATTTTTTTAAATGTATTAACGGGAAGAAGGCAAGGAAGGAAACTATAGGAACATTAAAATGTGAAACTGGAAACTGGGACACTGGAACATAATGGGGCTACACTCCCTTCACCAAATAATTGGTTAACGCAGGAAAAATTCCAAAACAGTATATAAATGTTAATAAAGGCCCAGCTCCTGATTGAATAAAGCCAAGCAGTGGCATAGCTAGACCTTTCGCCACCCAAGGCTGTCCCTGAGCTTGGTGCCCCCCCAGGTGCAAACACACACACATATATATATATATATATATATATATATATATAATGTATGATGTTGGCACCAAAGGGGGACCTGGGAGGGCACCACACAGAAAAAATAAAAATGGGACTGTATAAATATATATATATATATATATTTAAATATATATATATATATATACTGTATATATATATATATATATATATATATATATATACAGTATATATATATATTGTTGTGTAAAATCTCTCATACTTACCCCACTTCCCATTCACATGCAAGACATTCTCCAAGAAAAAATATAGTCCTTTGTTTATTTCTCATGGTGAGTTGATTTAGAAAATAAAGAGATGTGGATTGGTAACAAACCAACATGGTTGTCACCATCTCACTCAGTTACTAAACTGCAACAATCTAACGAAAAATCAGCAGACACACACTTTTATATCTGTTTACATAACAATGAATTGATCTATCTTTTTACCCCATCTACCAACATGGTACGACCTGCTAACAATTAATGACATTTTATTTATGTATTATATCTAATAAGCTATAACACACATGATCAAGACTTATCAAACATGTTATGGTACGTCACTCTAGATTTGCAGGAATACCTCATTCCTAAATGTTCTGCACAAAGAGAAAATTATGGCCTTGGAATATAGTTACATAGTTACCGGTACATAGTATTTGAGGTTGAATAAAGACTTTTATATCCCCCCCTTCTTTCCATCCATTCTCTCTCTCCTTCTCCCTTCTCTCCCTCCTTCTCCATCCCTCTCTCTCCTTCTCCCTCTCACATTTCTCTTTCCTTCTCTCTCTTCTCCCTTTTTCTCCTTCTCTCTCCCATCTCTCCAACCCTCTCTCTACTTTCTCGCTCTCTCCCTCTCTCTTCTTTCTTTCTTTCTCACTTTCTCTCATTTCTTTCTCTCTCCTTTCTTTCTCCTTCTCTCTCATTTCTCTCTCTCTTTCCTTTCTTTCTCCGCTCTCCATCTCTATCCTTTTTCTCTCTCTCTCCTCTTACCCTCCATCTCTCTCCTTTCTCTCTCTCGCTCCATCTATCTCCCCCTATCTCTCCCTCTCCTCTCTTTCCCTTTCTCTGCTCTCCCTCTCACTCCCTCCCTTCTTCTCTTTCTATCTTTTTCTCCTTTTTTATCTCACCTTTCTCTCTCCCTCCTTTCCATCTCTCCCCCTCTTTATCTATTCATTTTCTCTCTCTCCTCACTTTTCATTCCCCTTTCCTCTTTCTCTCGCTCTTTGTCTCCTCTCTCTCTCTCTTTACTTTTTTCTCTCCCTCTCCATCTCCCACCATCTCTCTCTCTCAACCTCCATTTGTCTCTCCCCTCTCTCTGTCTCCTCTCTCTCACTGTCTTTTTTCTCTCATTTTCTTCATCTCTTTTTCCTATCTCTCTCCATCTCCTTTTCTCTCTCTTCATATCTACTTCCCTCTGCATCTCTCTCTCCCTTTGTCTCCTCTTTCTCTACTTTTTTCGCTCCCTCTCTCCATCTCCCACCATCTCTCTCTCTCTCTCTTTCCTCTCTCTCAATCTCCATTTGTCTCTCCCCTCTCTCTGTCTCCTCTCTCTCTCACTCTGTTTCCTCTCTCCCTATTTTCTCTCATTTTCTTCATCTCTTTCTCCTATCTCTCTCAATCTCCTTTTTCTCTCTCTTCATATCTCATTCCCTCTCCATCTCTCTCTCTCCCTTTGTCTCCCCTCTCTCCATCTCTCCCTCCCTCTCTTTCCATTTCTCTCTTTCTCTCCATCTCTCTCTCATTTCTCTGTCTCTCCATTCTCTCTCCCTTTCTCTTTCCCTTGCTCTCTTTCCCCCTTGTCTCTCTTTCTTCCTCTCTCTCCCCCCACTTCCCTTCCCTTGTCTTCCTGCTACAGGTCTGGTAGCACCCCCTGGTGACTCCTCCCTCAGCCATACCCTGCTCTGCCAAGTATGATGACTCAGAATAAAGAGCAGTGGCTGGAAAGACACAGGGAGCCAGGTGGAAGCAACAGGAGGGCCATTTTGGTTGATAGCAGGTAAAGGCATTTCTCCCGCCCCCAAATAAGCAATGCCCGGGACTGAGCACCCCACCTGCCACACCTTAGCTATGCCTCTGAATCCAAGGCTACTTGGGGAACAGGGTTCTAATTAATTTAGATTAAGATTAATTTAACACAATGTAGTTACCAGATGACTAGAGAAAAGCAAATGTGATGGCTATATTTAAGAAGGGAGCAAGAGGAAATCCAGATAATTATAGATCTGTAAGCCTCACTTTTGTAGTGGGAATGCTTTTTGAACATTAAATAAGGGATAATATACAATAGTGTGTCTATTTGAACAAGATTAGAAGCAGGGGTCAACATGGATTTATAAGGGATGGGTAATGTCACACAAATCAAATTAGTTTCTATGAGAAGGTTAGTAGGAACTTGGATCAAGGCAACTCAGTGGATGTCTTTTTGGAGTTTGCAAAGGCTTTTTAAACAGTGTCACATGAAGACTATTGTGCAAACTAAAGGATACAGGACTTGCAGTACATATATGCTCATGGATTGAGAGCTGGCTAAAAGACGGGAAGCAAAGGGTTGTTGTAAAAGGAATATACTCAGATTTGACTAATGTGGTAAGTGGGGTTCCTCGGGGTTCAGTATTAGGTCCTCTACCTTTTAATACATGTATTAATGACTAGAAGTAGAACTAGAAAGTAATGTCTCCATTTTTGCTGGTGACACAACATTGTGCAAGATAAGTAAATCAGAAAATTTGAGGAATGGGCAACTAAATGGCAGATGAGAGGAATGGGCAACTAAATAGCAGATGAGATTTAATATGAATAAATATAAATGTATGCATCTGGGAAGGAAAAAATGCAACTCAATTTATAATCCTAATGGAGCAAATCTAGGGGAATAAGATATTGAAAGGGATGTGGGAGTACTTATAGACAACCACCTAGGTAACAGTACTCAATGCCAAGCAGCATCTTCAAAGACAACTAAAATATTAGCATTTATTAAGAAGGCTATCGAAGCAAGTGAAGCAAATATAATGCTGCCACTTCAAAAAATATCTAGTAACCCCTCATTTAAAATATGGAGTACATTTTAGGCACCACTTCAAAAAAAGGACATTTTAGAGCTGAAAAAAGTACAGAGAAAGAAAATAAAACTAAAAAGGGCTAAGTTATGAAGAAAGACTAACCACATTAAACGTATTTTCTCTAGAAAAAAAGGCATCTAAGAGTGGATATGATTACTTTACATAAATAAAGCCAGGGTCAATATAAGGCTTTGTCAATTGAACTTTTTGTACCAAGAGTTTTTTAACTGACAAGAGGACATACTTTGAGGTTAGAAGTAAAAAGATTGGGAGGAGGAAGGGCAGCCACCAGAAGCCGGCTTGTCTAAACACTTGCGCGCCAAACTGACGTGGATCACAGAACAGGATGCGTTGGTCTGCGTACGCTATGTCCTGCATCCTATCGTGGGCAAGGTGACATGAGGGATACTACAGGCATAATGTCAGCCCTATATGGATGCTACACAGTAAGCAACAGTACATGGTACTCCCTGTTTTTTACCCTCTGTCATTGCATATAGCTCTTGTAATGATATACAAATGGGACTAGAGGGTAAGGAGGCAAGAAGCCCCTTGATTGTAAAATATTAAGTAACAGTACATGGTACTGCTTTCTTTTTTATTTTTACCCTCTCTTACTGCACCAAGTCCTGGCAATTGTGTGCAAATAGAGGTAGAGGGCAAGGAGGTAAGGAGGCTATAAGCCATTGGACAGCTAAAGCAAAAATAAAAGCAAACGCACCTGGTATCCCTTTTACTGCATCTTATACATATGAACATAAAATAGGTAAACTTAATTAGAAATATCAGCAATATATGCTAACAGCCATATTAAATTCCAGCCTCGTAGAAATGAGTTTTGTACTTACGCCGTACGTGCTGCTAATCTTCCCAAGTTAAAAAGCTATTAAATTAGCCCTACTGTGAGCAATGTGTGGGCTACGCAGCAGGGCCGTTCATGTCAAACACGGAGCAACAGTGCAGGAGGAGTGGCAACCTGCGAGATGTTCTTGCAGACTTCACACTTCAGCACTTGCCGTCGGTGTCCTGAACGGGACCTCTGCTGCAGTTCTACATACAAGCTCTCCAAGTACCCCCCCACCCGCCGGCACCTAAAATAAACCCCCCTCTATGCTGGAGGTCCCCCCACATTCACACCTTGCAGCGGGGTTCCCCGATCAGCATAGATCAGGCACCCACTGCATTTAAAAAAAACATATTCCCCGCCGCGGGTCCTTAAAGGGTCTGGGGCACAGCATTAGCCAATCCCCACTATTAGCCAATACCGACTGCACGATCTTGACCCTGCTGCATTTAAAAATTCTAATTTTCTGCCTTGAAGGTCCTTAAGGGACCCCCACTAAAAAAATATTAACCCCTGCCATGGGGGGGGGGGGGCTACTAGGGTACTTTACCACTTCAGGCAGATGAAATTAACCCCATCACTCATGGGGCTCTATACAGAGCCCCATGAGCCCTTTATTAACAAAGTCACTCATGGGGGTCAACACAGACCCCCATAAGCCCTTAATTTACCCTATAACTAATGGGGCTCAAAAAAAAGCCTCATGAGCCCGTATTTAATCCTGTCACTCATGGGGGTCAATACAGAACCCCATAAGCCCTTTATTAACCCTGTCACTCATGGGGGTCAATACAGACCCCTATAAGACCTTAATTAACCCTGTCACTCATGGGGGTCAATACAGACCCCCATTAGCCTTTAATTAACCCTATAATTAATGGGGCTCTATACAGAGCCCCATGAAACTAAAATTATCCTCCTCAGTCCAATAGCGATCTATATAAACCCCTATAGGACACTATTAATCACTAGGTTAACACTACAAGTGTCACAAGGATCCTCCATAACCCTCATGACAAAGTCTAAGCACTACACTACACTATTAACCCAAAATATACCCCATTAACCCTTTAACCCTAACTATACCCCATTAACCCATACTAAACCCTATCAAACCCTAACTGGGCCTATCTAACCCTATATGGACCTAATAACCCTTACTGGCCTATCTACCCCTTACTGGGCCAATATAACCTGAACTGAGCCTATTAAAACCTATCTGAACCTAATAACCCTAACTGGGCCTATTTAACCCCCTCTAGTCCTATTTAACCCCATGTAAGCCTATTTAACCCCATCACTTATAGGGGGTCTATACAGACCCTTATAAGCCTCCATCTAACCCAATCCGTCCCATAAGGATCTATGAAGACCCTCATAGGACAATGAGAAGCATTTTATTAATCCCATAAGTGCCATGAGGGTCCTCCAGACTACACTACCCCCCAATAAACCACTAAATCTAAACTAACCCCCTCTACCCTAACCTATTAACCCCTACCTACTTAACACCCACCCCACTAATTACACAAAATATAATAACCTAAGGTACAAAAAATAAAAAAAGGACATTACAAGCCCCCTCACTACAAAAATAAAAAAAAGAACATCAGATGACTGAAGAAAGGCAGACGTGGTACCTATATTTAAAAAGGGAGCTAGAGCAAATCCAGGGAATTATAGACCAGTGAGTCTCACTTTGGTAGTGGGAAAGCTTTTAGAAGGGTTAATAAGGGATAATATACAAGAATATGTCTATTCAAACAGGATTACAAATAGGAGCCAACATGTATATATATGAAGGATAGGTCATGTCAAACAAACCTAATTAGTTTCTATGAGGAATTTAGTAGGAACTTGGATCAAAGCAACTCAGTGGATGTAGTCTATTTGGATTATGCAAACACTTTTGATACAGTGCCACATGGGAGACTATTGTGCAAGCTAAGGGATACAGGAATTGCTGGCTAAAAGACAGGAAGCAAAGGGTTGTGGTAAATGGAACATATTCAGATTGGACTAATGTGGTAACTGGGGTTCCTCAGGGTTCAGTGTTAGGTTCTCTCCTTTTTAACAGATGTATTAATGACTTGGGAGTGGGATTGAAGTGTGGTTTCTCCATTTTTGCTGATGACACAAAGTTGTGCAAGGTAATTAAATCATAAAATGATGTGCTTTGCCTCCAATGGAATTTGCATAAATTAGAGTAATGGGCATCTAAGTAGCAGATGAGATTTAATATGAATATGCATCTGGGGAGGAAAAATAGGGCATACTAGAGATTTTTATAGTGGCAGAATTATATTTGCTTCCCTTGCTTCTATACCCTTTTTAATACATGCTAATATTTTATTTGCCTTTACAGCTGCTGCTTTGCTTTGAGCACTGTTACCTAGGTGGTTGTCCACAAGCACTCCCAAATCCCTTTCAATATTTGATACACCTAGATTTGCTCCATTAAGATTATAAATTGCATGGCTATTTTTCCTTTTCAGATGCATAACTTTATATTTATTCATATTAAATCTCTTCTGCCATTTAGATGCCCATTCCTCAATTTTATGTAAATCCCTTTGGAGGGAAAGCACATTATTATCTGATTTAATTATCAGCGAAAATGGAGACGCCACACTCCAATCCTACCTCTAAGTCATTAATAAATATGTTAAAAAGGAGAGAACCTAATACTGAACCCTGAAAAACCTCACTTACCACATTAGTCCAATCGGAGTATGTTACATTTACAACAACCCTTTGCTTCTTGTCTTTTAGCCAGCTCTCAATCCATGAGCAGATATTTACTGCAATTCCTGTATCTCTTAGTTTGCACAATAGTCTCCCATGTGGCACTGTATCAAAAGCCTTTGCAAAATCCAAAAAGACTACATCCACTGAGTTGCCTTGATCCAGGTTCCTACTAACCTCCTCATAGAAACTAATTAGATTTGTTTGACATGACCTATCCCTCATAAATCCATGTTGACTCCTACTTATAATCCTGTACAAACAGATATATTCTTGTATATTATACCTTATTAACCCCTCTAAAAGCTTCACCACTACAGAAGTGAAGCTCACTAGTCTATAATTCCCTGGATTTGCTCTTGATTCCTTTTTAAATATAGGTATCACATCAGCTTTTCTCCAGTCATCTGGTAGAGACCCTGTGTTGAGTGAATCTTGAAAAATTAAATATAATGTTTTGGCTATTACAGAACTCAGTTCCCTCAGTACCCGTGGATGTATTCCATCAGGACCTGGGGCTTTATTAACATTATTTTTTTTCCAATCTCTTTTGGATTACTTCCTCTGTTAACCAATTATTAGGCAAATATAGTGTAGCCCCATTATGTGGCCGTGTCCCAACTGAAGAAAATAACCTATTTAGCTCATCCGCCTTTTCCTGGTCAGTAATTATGAGACGACCTGTGTCACATTCTAATGTTCCTATAGCTTCCTTCCTTCCCATTAATACACCTAAAAAATATTTTAGGGTTAGTCTTACTCTCTTTTGCAATTAATTTTATATTTTCTATTTTAGCCAGTCTAATAGCGCTTTTGCAAGCCTTGTTGATTTCCTTGTAATCCCGTAAAGCAGTCTCTGTCCCCTCTTGTTTGTATAATTTAAATGCCTGTTTTTTACTTCGTATCTTGATCTTTAAATCATTGTTAAGCCACATTGGATGGGATTTACTCCTTTTACTTTTATCCCCACACGGTATAGGCCGATGTGTATGTATATTTAGTAAGGATTTAAATGTTGTCCATTTATGTTCAGTGTTTTTACCTATCAGTTCTCTGTTCCAGTCTATACTTTGTATTGCTGCCTTTAGACCGTTAAAATCTGCCATTTAAAATTAAGAATTTTTGTTGGCCCTTAACTATTTTGTTTTTTTAATTCAATCTCAAATAAGACTGTTTCCCAAAGGTTTCCCTATTTCAACATTTGATACTGTATCAATATTATTTGTGACAACTAAATTCAAGTTAGCCTCATTTCTCGTAGGTTTTTTTATAACCTGTGCCAGATAATGATCCCTGAGTGTACTCAAGAACCTGCTCCCCTTAGCTGAACTGCTGGTCTCATTTATCCAGTTTATTTCAGGGTAATTAAAATCTCCCATTATTATCTTACAATAGTTTGTATATTTAAAAGGAAATTGCTAATTGTATTACTCTCAATATACATTTACTAATAAAACTCTAAAGCCTTTTCTTAACTCATGATGACCAAATGTAAGCTACATTTCTAGTAGGCTCTTGTATAACCTGGGCCAGATAATAATCCCTGAGTGTACTGAAGAACCTGCTACCCTTAGATGAACTGCTGGTCACATTTATCCAGTTTATTTCAGGGTAATTAAAATCACCCATTATTAGAACTTGCCCATGATTAGCTAATTAATAATTAATTAACAACTAATTAATTAATAGCTAATCATCATATTGCAGATCAGAGGAGATCTTAAAAGGTTGAACTTGATGGACTGAAAGTCTTTTTTTAACCTTAATTACTATGTTTTATATATATACAGTATATATATAGTTGAATAATCAGAGTATTGCAGTGAATAGCAATACCTTTTTTATTGGACATACGTATTCATATTAAAGCGATGAGATTTCGAGAGATAATGCTTCTCTTTATCAAGTCTAAAAGCGATTTTGACTTGATAAAGAGAGGCATTATCTCTCGAAATCTCGTCGCTTTATTATGAATACGTTTTTCCAATAAAAACTGCAATACTCTGATTATTCAACTGGATTACTGGACATTCACGGCTACCTCACTCTTCATAACTATATATATACTAGCGACTTGCCTGTCAAAAAATGACGGTCAATAAAAGAAAGTGTTGAAATGCTGTTTGTCACACAATGTGAGTGTACGGTGTGCCTCAAGTAACTAAATTCCTCAAAAAGCAGAAATCTACATAACATAAAATAAGAAAAAATAAAATCACCAAAAATAAAAAATGTACATTACAAAATAAAAAAAATCAAACCTGAGTCACAAAAAAAAAAGGAACATTACAGAAAATAACAAAATACATTACAACCCCCCCTCACTACAATTTTTTTTTTAAATTACACACCTGAAAATGAAATACATATAATACATACATATAATACAATACAACACAATTAAATAAGATAGAACACAATACAATACAATTAAATAAAATACAATACAATACAATTAAATAAAATACAATACAATTCAATAAAATAAAATACAATACAATTTAATTAAATACAATTCAATTAAATACAATACAATTCAATTAAATACAATACACCCCTATCTAATATACATGCCACTATCTAATATACATGCCACTATCTAATATACATGCCACTATCTAATATACATGCCACTATCTAATATACATGCCACTATCTAATGTAACATACATCCCACTATCTAATATACAATACTATCTAATAATTGTAAGTTTGCGAGTTTTCAATTGTGTGTCCGTGTCTTGGAAACAAGCACTATGTACATTTGATTATATGCTCAAAAACAGGGCCCTCCATTCTTTAAGGTGTTAAGTTTGTTTTTTGTCATGTACTAAACCCCTGTACAGCGCTACGGAATATGTTGGCGCGATATAAATAAAGATAATAATAATAATAATACATCACCCTATCAATCTATCTATCTAATATACAATACATGCTATCTATATATATAGCTACCCTAATTGTAAGCTACAATAAAATAATTAAGACCACTTACCTTTGAGATGTTTCTTCAGATCAGCAACCTACGGTAAAAAAGATAAAAAAAAATGAATACAACACGTTTACATGAAATACCTAAACATTCTAAACATTCTAAATATTATACTCACCTTTCCAGCATGTCACGTCCCAGCATGTCACGTCCTCCATGTTCCGTCATCCATCTTTGTGTCTTGTCCGGCGGTACTCCTGTAAAAAAAAACATTACATTAGTAAACATAAAGCAAAGTTAAATAAACACAATCTGCATTATACTTACCTTTCCGCGATGTTTCCGGCCTCCTCGTCTTCTCCGGAAGCATCCGCGACTTTAAAAAAAAAACACACATCCGCCCTGGCGGATGTCTCCGACGCTAATGACCTTCCTATGGAGTGTTCCGGAATAAAATTGGCAATGGCGGCTTCTGATTGGCTGAAAAGGCTGTCTATCAAATTCAGCCAATGAGAAGACCCCATTTGTGAACCAATGAAAAAAGTATACATCCAAAATACAACGCTGATTGGATAACACACCTTTCAATCTTTATTTGAACCAATCCTAAGGCTTTATTGCCATCAGCCAATCACAATGGAATATACCCCCACGTACTGATTGGTGAAGACATCTGCGCCTTCCCATTGGCTGTAATATTGACTGATATTAACAGTAGCCAATGAGAATGCGCAAATCCTTCGCCAATCAGTACGTGAGGGTGTATTCCATTGTGATTGGCTATTGTCAGTGAAACCAATCAGAATGCGCAGTGGCTCCAACCAATCAACCTGTGAGGGTGTATTCCATTGTGATTGGCCGAAGGGATCTGCGCCTTGTGATTGGTTGAAGTAAAGATTGATAGGTGCATTATCCAATCAGAGTGGGATTTTAGGGTGTATCCCTTTCTGATTGACTCACACATTGGCGCCTCCTGATTGGGTGAATTTGATAGACAGCGTTTTCAAGCAATCAGAAGGCGCCATTGCTTATTTTCTTCCGGAAGTGCGGATGTAAGTATATATATATTTTTTTTTACAGGGCGTGGCAGAAGAGGATCCGGAGGAGGGCGGAGACATCGCAGGGAGGTAAGTATAATGTAGATTATGTTTATTTTATTTTGTCTGTTAATGTTGTGTTTTTTTTAACAGGTGCCGCGCCGGAGAATGATTAAAAGAATGCCAGACGGGACATGCCGGAAAGGTGAGTAGAATATTTAGAATGTATAGAATGTATAGAATGTTTATTTTATAACTGTAAACGTGTTGCACTAATTTTTTTTATTTTTATTTTTCGTAGGTGGCTGATCCCAAATTACATCTGCAAAGGTAAGTGGTCTTAATTTTTTTATTTTAGCTTAGACTTAGATTAGTTAATATATAGATAGCATTTAGATAGATAGCATTTATTGTATGTTAGCAGATAGTATTGTACATTAAATTGTGTTATTTATTTAGATATATTGGGAATGTATTATATAGATAGGATGTATATTAGATTATGCTATTTATTTAGATAGATTGTGTGATGTATATTAGTGGTGTATTGTATTGCAATTGTATTGTATGTATTTGTATTGTATGTATTTGTATTATATGTATTTCCTTTTCAGGGGTGTATTTTTTTTTCTGTAGTGTAGAGTAGATGTTAAAAGGTCAGTGTAGAGTTGATATTTAATGTTTTATTGGGAGTGGTATAGTGAAGTATAGTATTTATACTTAGTGTCATGATGGTCCTTGAGGACCATCATGGCACATAAGTGGTTAATGTAGTGTTATAACAGGCCCATAATGGTGTTAATATACCCTTATGGGACTGATGGGGTTAAATAGAGGCTTATGGGGGTCTGTGTTGACCCCCATAAATGACAGGGTTAATGAAGGGCTTATGGGGGTCTGTATTGACCCCCATGAGTGACAGGCTTAATGAAGGGCTTATGGGGGTCTCTATTGGCCCCCATGAGTGACAGGGTTAATGATGGGTTTATGGGGGTCTGTATTGACCCCCATGAGTGACAGGGTTAATGAAGGGCTTATGGGGGTCTATATTGACCCCCATAAGTGACAGGGTTAATGAGGGTTTTATGGGGGTCTGTATTGACCCCCATGATTGACAGGGTTACAGTGTATCTTTTTTTTCTTTTACAACGGGTCCTTTAAGGGCCTTTACGTTCCTTTAAGGACCTGTAACGCAGCAATTTTGAATTTTGATTGCAGGGGTTAATGCAGGGCTCCGAGCTAATCTCGGATCCCTTCTTGGCTAATTTGTACGTGGCTGGGCTGTGAGCCTCGTTTTCGTTTTTTTTTCGGTGGCCATTTTTTCTCTCGCTTAGCGGATTTTCGTGTGTATGAACTTTGGAATTTGGACTTAAATGGAGATGTAACTTCACTTTCAGAGGTCCTGGGTGCCCCCTTGCTATGGGTAAGATTTTTATGTAGTTTGTGTGAGTATTTGGTGTGTTTTCACTGTTTTTAGTTGCGCGCGGGTCGGCCGTTATAGTCGGATTCTTAGTGCGTGTGGGTGTTTGTTACGTTAAGGTTGGTTCCGAGGTGTTTTTTTTTTCTAAGTCGTGCGCGTGACGTGTTTAACGTGTGACGTGTTTAACGGCTCGCCTCGCTACGCAAGGCTCGCCAGCAGTGAGCGCCTGCAGCGCTCATTGCCTCATTGCCTGAGTGCTATGAGCGCCTGTGTCGCTCATCGCTAAGTCGTACGCACCACAGCATGACGACGAATGGTTGCTGGACAATTATAATATGTGATACATATACATATATATATGTTACTGTGAAAGACCAAAATTGGAGAATGTCGACATTCACCGGTGAATGTAGACACATACCAATAACGTTGGTGAAAGATCGAATATTTCATTACATTCTTGTACATTTGGACCCTCACCGATGTATGTCGACAATCAAAGATATGCTCTGGTGGAAGTCCAAAAGAGAGGAGCAAACTGGCTCTCTCCCGCCAAATTCTTTGTTCTGCTGAGAGAGCAATGTAATTTATACTAAATGGATACTGCAGTAAATCGTGATCTTTTTCTTGAAAAGTTAAATGCATTAATTGCGGGTAAACAAGAAGACAATCATTTTTATTTTTCTCAAGAAAAGTTCTCTAAAATACTTTCTGAAGTGGTTTCTGCTAAAACGAAGTGCAACACACCTTTGGATTACAGACAATTAAAACGTTTTGACGTTTTAAAAATGAATGATGAAGAGCAGTTAATTGTACCATTAAAACCAGGGCAAATGAATTTACAGTATCATGTTACCAATGAAGAATTGTTCAGTATACTATATGAAACTCACAGCAGAATAGGCCATAGAGGAAGAACACGTATGCTTAAAGAGTTGCAAGTTTAATACAAAAATATTACATATGAAGTTGTAATGTTCTATTTAAATTTATGCAAACAGTGTCAAATGAAACACAGTGTACCTAAGAAAGGTATTGTTGTGAAACCAATGGTCAGTTCTGAGTTAAACTCAAGATGTCAAGTTGATCTGATAGATCTGCAGTCCAACAGAGATGGCGAATATCAGTTCATAACGGTGTATCAAGATAATTTAACTAAGTTTGTCCAGCTACGACCTTTGAAAACTAAAGGAGCTGAAGAAGTAGCGTATCACGTTCTTTCAATATTTTTAACATTTGGTGCACCAGCAATATTGCAATCAGATAATGGTAGAGAATTCAGTAATCAAGTCATATCCGAAATATGCACTATGTGGAAGGATGTTAAGATAGTTCATGGAAAGCCTCGTCACAGTCAAACACAAGGCTCAGTTGAAAGGGCCAATCAGGATATACAGAATATGCTAACTGCATGGATGAACGATAACGATACAAATAAATGGTCAGATGATTTACCCTTTTTTCGTTTTGCCAAGAACACTACATACCACGAAGGAATACACCAAAGTCCTTATGAAGCCATGTTTGGCATTAAAGCAAAAATAGGCATAGCATCGTCTTTTTTGCCTAGCGAACAAATAGCAAATATTGAAACCGAACTACTCGAAGAAATTGCCAATACTTTTGAAACTGAAGAACAACTTGAAGAAACTGTTAATACTTCTGAAAAAGAGAAAAACATTGAAGAGGACCTGCAATCTCCGACGCCTTCACATCAAGTACTGACTGAAAAACACAAGTTAATTTCTATAAAAAGAGCGGCCGCGACAGAGAATCTTCTACTGCAAGCAGCAAAAATGTTACGAACCTCACAAAAACAATTTCCCCCTGCTCAAATTGGTGACACTCTACGAATACAAGTCCCTGATGTCGACCGTGGTCGTACAGATAGCCGAAATGTGTTAGCGGTTGTTGTTGGAATAGAAGACTCCGACTTCTATAAACTGGCCAATAAAAATGGGACCCTCAAGCAGCTTTACACACGTAATCAGTTCGTAATTTGTTCATAAATCTATAGAAAAGTTACTTTCTATAGATGAGATTTCTTTTCAAGAAATCTCGCTGAGAGAAGCAGCTGCAGCTAATTCGAGAAGCAGGGGGCAAGGCTATACACGCTGTCATTGCAAAAGGAAGTGTTCCAAAAATAAATGCAGTTGTAAAAAATGACGGCAATGTGATGTGTATGTTTGTAAAGTTGTTTAGTTATTAATATACATATTTGACACTTGTAAGTATTGTGATTAGTGATTTCGCGAACATCAAATTTTCGGTTCGCGAACCGCGGACGCGAATTTCATCAAATGTTCGCGAAAGGACGAACATCGGTGAACAGCCATAGACTTCAATGTGCAGGCAAATTTCAAAACCCACAGGGACTCTTTCTGGCCACAATAGTGATGGGAAAGTTGTTTCAAGGGGACTAACACCTGGACTGTGGCATGCCGGAGGGGGATCCATGGCAAAACTCCGACGGAAAATTACATAGTTGATGCAGAGTCTGGTTTTAAGCCATAAAGGGCATAAATCACCTGACATTCCTAAATTGTTTGGAATAACCTGCTTTAAAACATCAGGTATGATGTTGTATCGATCAGGTAGTGTAAGGGTTACACCCGTTTCACAGTACCAGACCAATCTCCCCGTTTAATGCACCGTAAACAACGGCAAACAGTCCCTTTGCACAACCACAAACTCCCCATTTGCACAAGGTTGGATACCAAGCTAGCCATGTCCCGTTCCTTGTCCTCAGATGTCATTGAAGGTCTCTTCATCCACCCAGCCACCAAGGGTCCCCGAAAGGTAACATCAAGCCCCCTGGGACGCCTGCTGTATTTGGTCTTCCACCTCCTCAAAGCCACCTTCCTCCTCTGACTCCTCTTCTTCAGACTCCTCTGTCTGCGTTGCCTCTGTCTGCATTATTATAAGGTGTATACTGTTAAGTAGTACTATTCCTATCAGTTTAATCCCTGTTACGTCCACTATTAGGGGACGTGTATATGGCATTGATTTTTGGAACAGGGAGATGGAAAAAGATGCTTGGTCGGACCTCCTACTTCAAATTTGGGGCACTGCACATGCAATCTAAGGTGCCACCAGATATGAGTGTCACTGTGCACTGGCAAAAGTTGGCAGAGTAGGCGCTGTAGGCCTCACACACACGCCTGTAGGCAGGCAACTAATATTCAATCGATTACAGTCAAAAAAGTGTTGTTTTATGTCACTGTACACTACGGTTGCACCAGATATGACGTATCACTGTGCACTGGCAAATCTTGGCAGAGTAGATGCAATAGGCCTCACACACACGCCTGTAAGCAGGCAACTGATATTCAATCGATTACAGTCAAAAAAGTGTTGTTTTATGTCACTGTACACTATGGTTGCACCAGATATGAGTGTCACTGTGCACTGGCAAAAGTTGGCAGAGTAGATGCAATAGGCCTCACACACACGCTAGCAGGCAGGCATATGCAATTAGATTACACAGAAAAAAATAATAAAATAAAATAAATGATGTTCTAGCCCTAAAAAGGGCTTTTTGGGTTGCTGTCCTTGCAGCAGATATCAAATGAGTCCTTCAGGTGTGTAGTGAAAGCTAAATACACAGCCTGGCTATCTATTTCCTATTAAATCAGCAGCAGGTAGAATATATGTCCTCTCTCAACGAATGTAGCTTCAGAATGATTCTAAAATGGAGGCTGTCCTTCAGATGGAAGGCCCTGGAAGGGAGTGTATGCTGCTGATTGTCTGGAATGTGTCTGCTGACTGAGGTGCAGGGTCAAAGTTTCCTCAATGATAAAGAATAGGGGGTGGACCGAAAAGCGCATGTGTTCGCCGTTCGTTGCAAACGCGAACATGCGAAAATCACCGCAAATAGTTCTCCGGCGAACTGTTCGGGACATCACTAATTGTGATATTAAACATGTGTATTTTTGTAAAATTTTCTCTTGGTGAACAATAACTCTTAAAGCATTTTGTATTAAAAGTATTAACATTTGAATTTAAGAACAGTTGAACTTTAAATTAATCAGTATTGTAAAGTTGAGTTAATTTTTTTTAACATGCAATTTGTCTCTGAAGAATTGTTAACTTCAATATACATTGAATCCAGAGGAAAGCAAAGAGTAAAAACCCTTGTTCAAATGTACACAATTTTAACATGAAGTTTGTAATATATGTAAGTAAGAAACTTGAAAGTATATTTTTTTAAACTTGAACTTTATTATGTGTGTAACTTTTGAACTTGACAAAACATTTTTAAAACTTGGAACATTATAAACAGTAACATAGTGAATACATGTTTTAACATCATTTTGTATTAAAAGTATTAAAAGTTGAATGTAAGAACAGTTGAACTTTAAAGTAATCAGTATTGTAATGGTTTTTTAACATGCAATTTCTATCTGAAGAATTGTTAAGTTCAATATACATTTAATCCAGAGTAAGACAAACATTAAAAACCCGCCTTTAAACGTACCCAATTTTACCATGAACTTTGTAATATGTTTAAGTCATAAACTTGAGATAATATTTTTTTCAACTTGAAGTTTCTTATCTGTGTAACTAAGAAACTTGAAAAAACATTTTTACAACTGGAACATTATAAATAGTAACAGTGAATTAATATTTAAACATAATTTTGTATTAAAAGTATTAACATTTGAATGTAAAAACTGTTGAACTTTAAACTAATCAGTATTAACATGCAATTTCTATCAGAATAATTGTTAACTTCAAGATACATTGGGCCTCATTCTATTATCGGCCGTAGGAGATGCGGGACCGCAAAGACCGGCCGCAGGCTATTTGCCTATTCTATTCCCTTCCGGCCGGAGACTCCAGCAGGCTTGCGGCCGGCGCCTTGTTATCCCTTGCGGCCGCACGCGCCGGAGGAAAGCCTTTGATCTTAAACGGCCGCAAGAGTTTTGGCCGCAAGAAAATCGCGGTTGCTATTCAATTGCTCCGGGAACCCTCTCTGCAAGGCTAAAACCGAGCCGCAGCTTACTTGCAGCAAAAAGGTCCCGCAAGCACACAATTAAGCACATAATAAAGCCATAATAAAGCCATCCTGCACTCTGATGAGACGATAAAGTGATTGTAGGTGTTAGCATTCATAGCACAACATACCCCTACACTCAAATCCGTAAATAATTTTTATTTTAATTTATGTCAAATATCCATGGAAAAAGTCCAGAGGGCTTGGAGCACCTCAGACCCGCCTACGCTGCGGCCGGAAAATAAACAGTTAATGAAATATCGGATTTGGGCTGATGTGCAAGCTTGAGAGGGGGTTGCTATTAATCCTCATGTCCCCCATTAAGATCCCTAGCATTTACAGAGCTTTACAGTGCCGTCTTGAATATATATTTGTTTTTAAAGTTTTCAGACCTTGCGGCCGGTTGCAAGATATGCGGCTGGCCGTAAGGGGAAATCCTTGCGGCGCCGTCTATTTGAATTGCAAGGTAATGGGAGCCCCACAAGGAATTGCAGCTTTGCGGCCGTTTTACGGCCGATAATAGAATTAGGGCCATTGAATGCAGAGGAAGGCAAACAGTAAAAACTCTCCTTAAAACGTTCCCAATTAAATTAATTCCTTACTGACCCCATGAACTGGCGATAAACATTAATCCAGGGAGTAATCTTAAGATAACAGACAATATTTACATTGTGCCTTAAAACGTGGTTGAGCTATTAACATGAACTTTGTAATATGTTGATGTAAAGAACTTGAAAATATTGTATTCAAACTTGTAACATTAGAAACAGTAACATATTTAATTTACATTTTAACATAATTTGTCCCAAAAATGCAAGGCAAGTATTTTGTGAGGCAAATCATCCATAAAAAGTACTTCCATGAATTATGACTGAATTGTTTCTTGTTTTGTATTTTTGAATGCTTTTAAATTTGTTTTGCATGGGTTTTATTTCTTTACTGAAAAGTTATAGTACTTCATAGTAGACAATGCTTTTAGTAAAAATACGTCCATCTTCTAATAAATCACTTTGACTTTCACTCTTTTCAATGTAAACTTTAATATCCTGTGGATTTTTGCACCGTGACAACGCAACGTACAATTGACCATGTGCAAATACTGGTTCTTCCAAGAAAATACCCACAGATTTGAACGTTTGACCTTGTGATTTATTAATGGTCATGGCAAATGCCATAATAATGGGAAATTGTCTTCTTTGAAGTATAAAAGGGAGACTACTTTCACTTGGTGCTAAATCTATTTTTGGTATGAAAACTCTCTCTCCTTTATGGGTCTCAGTTAAAATTTCAGCATCTATAAAATGGTCCTTTAATTGTTGAACAATGAATCTTGTCCCATTGCATAGGCCTTTTTTGGGGTTCATATTTCGCAGTAACATGATAATTGCACCTTTCTTTAGCAGCAAAATATGTGGTTCCATTCCAGAAGGAGTTAGTGAGTTTATGAATTCAGTAGAAAAGTTAGCCTGACTTTCATTGTCATCAGCAAGTACAGAATCAGCACTGTGATAATTTCTTTGTGGTGCATTAATTTTTTTAAAGATTTCATTATTGAGGATTAATGCATCCTTATTTTTACACGTTAGTATGACTTGGTTGGCAAGCTCAGAATATTCCTGGTTATTTATGCTACCTTCTGTAACGGAGCTGGAACACGCAGTCCAATATCTCCGCTGGTATACGGTAAAATACCCAAGAAGCACTACAGTCTCACCATTCCCGACCTCCCATATTGGACAACACACAATTTGGGAGTCAAATGAATACTGACTTTATTTTGTTATTGCAGAAATATTTATACCCATCTCTTCCCACAGGCAATACACATGCCCATATTTGGCCGCACAATACACATAAAGAGAACAATAGGTGGGTCACACCTCCCCGAGGCTCCCTGGCAACTTTGATACAATCAGATATTGATTCAATTACACTTCTTTGTTCTTATCTGAGAATGAAAACACTGTATACAATAGACTTCCTTTATCTTATGCGGAGTCTCTGTAACAGGATTATCTCCCATGCTGCAAATGTCTGGGACAATATTCTGCAGAGCATAAACCAACATACATGCAGTATAATAGTAGGATCATATTTTAACCATAATAACCATTTTGTTTCCCTGGGCGATACTGGATGGTGAAATCAAATGGTTGTAGTGCCAAACTCCATCTCAGTAGTCTAGCGTTGTCCCCTGACACCCGGTTTAGCCACAACAACGGGTTGTGATCTGTGAGCAAGGCAAATTGTTGGCCATATAAGTAGGGCTGTAGTTTCTTGAGGGCCCACACCACCGCCAGGCATTCCTTTTCGATGGCGGCATAGCTTACTTCCATGGGTTGTAGTTTCCGACTTAAGTAAGCGACTGGATGCTCGCCGTCATCGGCCCCAACTTGGCTCAGCACTGCTCCCAATCCAAACATAGAAGCATCTGTATGAACGAGAAAGCGTTTAGTTGGATTGGGAGCGGCCAGTACAGGGGCATGAATTAGGGCAGATTTCAGTTCTTGGAATGCCTTCTCACACTCTGGGCTCCAGGTCACTACTTTGGGTAAGTTCTTTTTGGTGAGGTCAGTAAGGGGCTTGGTTAGGGCACTATAATCAGGTACAAATATACGGTAATACCCGGCGGTCCCTAGAAAAGCTAAAACCTGAGTTTTCGTGCGAGGGGTTGGCCACTTAGCTACGGCCTCTATCTTAGCGGGTTCTGGCTTTTGCCGCCCACTACCCACCCTGTGGCCTAAGTACTGCACTTCGGCCATCCCTACGTGGCACTTGCTGGGTTTTAACGTGAGACCTGCCTCCCTGATGCGGTAGAGGATGGCTCCTGTATGGGTCAAGTGCTCGTCCCAGGAGTTGCTAAATATTGCTATGTCATCTAAATAGGCGCAAGCATACTCCTGGGATCCGTCCAGTAACCGGTCCACCATCCGCTGAAATGTAGCCGGCGCATTCTTCATCCCGAATGGCATCACCTTGAATTGGTATAGCCCAAACGGGGTGACGAATGCGGATTTTGGGATGGCATCCTCGGCTAGTGGGATCTGCCAGTACCCTTTGCACAAGTCTATTGTGGTGAGGTACTGGCCCCTGGCCATTTTATCTAATAGCTCATCGATTCGGGGCATGGGATAGGCATCTGAAATTGTTTTATCATTAAGTTTCCGGTAGTCGACGCAGAAGCGGGTGGTTCCGTCCCGCTTCGGTACCAGCACTATCGGAGAGGCCCATGGGCTATCTGAGTGTTCTATCACTCCTAGTTGTAACATTTCGTCAATCTCCTTCCGCATATGATCTTTTACGGATTCTGGTATGCGGAAGGGGGTTTGTCGAAGAGGGTGTTGCCCTGGGGTCTCTACCCTGTGGGTAGCCAGCGGGGTATACCCGGGCTGGTAAGAGAAGGTATCCCCTTTTTCCCGGATCAGCTCTAGTATTTGAGCTCGCTCTCTAGTGCTCAGCCTGTCTCCTAGCTGTACTTCCCCTAATTCTGTGTTGGCCCCCCCTTGGGCTAATAGGTCTGGTAGGGGTAGATTATTCGGGTCCTCAGCGGCCGAGGCACATATGGCAGTTACTTCTTCGGTCCGCTCGTGATAGGGTTTCAGCATGTTAAGGTGGAGCATGCGTCTACCGCCTGCTCCTGTACATGGGGCAATTATATAGGTGGTGTCACATACCTGTTCCACCACCTTATAAGGGCCTTGCCAGGAGGCCTGCAGTTTGTCATTTTGAACTGGCTTCAAGATTAACACCTTTTGTCCTATTTGAAAACTGCGGTCTCTGGCTCCCTTATCGTACCATCTGCGCTGTCGTTGCTGGGCCGCCTGGAGATTAGACCGTACCGTCTGGATTAGGGTCTCCAAGCGTTCCCTGAACTCTAGTACATATGGGACGATAGGGGTACCGTTACTGGTGACCGTTCCCTCCCAGTGTTCCCTAATGAGGTCTAAGGGACCCCGCACTCTCCTTCCGAATAGTAATTCGAATGGCGAGAACCCCGTGGACTCCTGGGGTACCTCTCGGTACGCGAAGAGCAGATGGGGAAGAAACCTTTCCCAGTTCTTCTGGGTATCCATGAAGGTACGGAGCATTTGCTTTAATGTTCCGTTGAACCGTTCACAGAGCCCATTGGACTGGGGGTGATACGCTGAGTTTACAATAGGTTTCACCCCACATGTTCTCCATAACTGATGAGTGACTTCGGCCGTGAATTGGGTACCCCGATCTGAGATGATCTCTTTGGGGAACCCCATTCTGGAGAATATCCGGATTAGGGCATCTACTATAGTATATACTTCTTCCCTGACGGGCTGGGTTTTGCTAGGGGTCCGATTATATCTACTGCCACTCTGGTGAAGGCCTTATCTATTATGGGTAGGGAGTGCATTTTTGCCTTGTACCGGTCCCCTCTCTTCCCTACTCTCTGGTATGTGTCACAAGTTTGGCAATACTGCCGAATATCTTTGGAGACCCCTGGCCAAAAGAAGTTTTTGGTCAAACGATGCTTCGTCCTACTGACGCCTAGATGTCATGATAAAGGGATGTCATGGGCAATACGTAGTAATTCTTGCCTGTACTTTCGGGGCACGACTAATTGTGTGAGGGTCACGGGTACAGATCCTGCTACTACCTTCTCAGCATATCTATACAATAATCCTTTCTCCCAAGCATATCTTTCCCCCTCCAACCCTGCCTGATTCTGTGTAACCCTATCCCGGTATACCTGCAGGGACGGGTCAGTGACTACTTCAGTACCAAACTCTAAGGGGGGAGCCCAGGGGATGAAAGGTGGGTCAGTACTATTACTTACCGGAGCCTCAGAGTGTTCAGAAGATGCGGTGGTGCGGGCCTGCTGCCGTGTTACCACGGATAGCGCTTCCTGCGCGGGGTGCGGAGAAACAAAAGCGGAGGTCAGCTCCCCCAAGTCATTACCCAGGATGACATCAGCTGGTAAGTCCTGCATGAGGCCCACTTCCACATTCCCCGACCCCGCTCCCCAATCCAAATGTACTTTAGCAGTGGGAATTTTGTAAATCGCCCCCCCTGCCACCCGGACTGCCACATATTCTCCAGTGAGCTGGTGCTTGGGGACTAGGTGATTGCGAACCAGGGTTATGGTGGCCCCAGAATCGCGCAGACCCTGAAGGCGTTTTCCCTCTACGTGTGCCCCTTGGCGGTGTCCCTATCGGTTGTCTGCAGCTGCTTGTACTGGGTTAACCTCGTGGAGGGTGCCCAAAGATTCTTCATTAGACTGGGTCCCGAAGAAAGGTTGTGGAGGCTCACTCTGGTAGCAGTGTACTGCTGCCCGGTTTGCAGGGGAATTGGTTAGAGTATTCCACGTGGAGCGGTTTCTGATTCTGGGACAGTCTCTTTGCATGTGGCCCTGCTGGTTACACGTGTGGCACCTGATGAAAGATCGGGCATTGTTGTACCGTGGAGGGGTTTGGTAGTTCCCACCACCCGGACGCAGTGCTGGGGTGGGGTTAATGGTGGGCGGTCGGTTAGCAGCTCCCAAGATAAACCGTGCCTGTGCCTGCTGTGCCCTCCTGGCATCTTGGTACTCATCTGCTCACCTGGCGGCTTCAGTTAAGATGCGCGGTTTCCGATCTCTCAGCCAGTTTTGTAAATCCGGGGTTAACCCCTGGAAGAATTGCTCCAGTAGCAGTAGTTGTAGCATGTCCTCCACTGTGGTTGCTTGTGCGGTTTGTACCCAACCTTTGGCCGCCCTAGTTAAGCGGTGCGCCCACTCAATGCGAGTATCTTTCTCCGTCTTTCGGCTTTCTCGGAACCGCTGCCGGTATGCCTCCGGGGGAATTGCGTACCTGTCCAGGATCGCCTGCTTTACTTTCTGGTAGTCTCTGCTATCCTCGTCTGGCATGGTGCGGTAGCCTTCTGCTGCCCGGCCCGCTAGCTTACTCACCAACAGGGTTACCTGGTCGGCGGCGTTGATCTCATGTAATTGGCATAACCTCTCAAAGTCATGCAAGTAGCCATCAATGTCTTTAGTCTCCACATAGTTTTTAAAAGCATGGTACGGGAGTTTAGGCTTCCCCGGTACTATGTGTGGTGTGATTAGGGACGCCTCTCTGGACCTCCAGTCTGCCCGCTGCTTTCCCATTATGTATTCGTGGACATCTGACATAATCCTTTCCAAGGTTTCTGTGGGAGGCGTACCTGGGAAATAGGCCAGTCTGCTTTGGAGTTCTCTTCCAAACTCATTCTGTGTGCTGTCCGTAAGAGGTGCTGCAGCAGCTCCCCGGTCTCCCTCCATGAGTTCAACAATAAGGGTAGCTTTGGTTTTATAGCTGGCAATAATTCCCCTTGCTTCCAATAGCTCTTTTAGCGTGGCCCGTTTCAAGTTGGTATAGTCTGTCTCCATTCACTATCCGTTCGGGTCTATTCACATACCCTTTCCTTTCGGTTCCATACGAAATAGCAAATTTCCCAAATGGCTGGAACTGCCGAACAACGGTCTGCTGTGAGGTTTGAATCCCGTTGCTGCCATCAAATGTAACGGAGCTGGAACACGCAGTCCAATATCTCCTCTGGTATACGGTAAAATACCCAAGAAGCACTACAGTCTCACCATTCCCGACCTCCCATATTGGACGACACACAATTTGGGAGTCAAATGAATACTGACTTTATTTTGTTATTGCAGAAATATTTATACCCATCTCTTCCCACAGGCAATACACATGCCCATATTTGGCCGCACAATACACATAAAGAGAACAATAGGTGGGTCACACCTCCCCGAGGTTCCCTGGCAACTTTGATACAATCAGATATTGATTCAATTACACTTCTTTGTTCTTATCTGAAAATGAAAACACTGTATACAATAGACTTCCTTTATCTTATGCGTAGTCTCTGTAACAGGATTATCTCCCATGCTGCAAATGTCTGGGACAATATTCTGCAGAGCATAAACCAACATACTTGCAGTATAATAGTAGGATCATATTTTAACCATAATAATCATAAAACAGGGTAAAACAGTGATGGGTTCCGTTACACCTTCAAATATAGCCGATATAATATCTTGGTGACAAATCATATGAAGTGGGATCTCTACAGTGTCATCCGGTAAATGTGGTATTTTTTCTGTTCTGCCTTCTCCAATTTTAATAAGCCAATCATTGAAATCAGTTTGGCCTTCTGATCTCATATTTTGTTGCAGTTGAAGTTGGGTAAAATGTTTCCACAGTGTGCTTGACTTTATACAGGTTTCGATAATGTCAGTTCGATTTCCATGTACAACGAGGTAATGTTTGTCTAAAATCGCCACCTAACAACATTACCTTTCCACCAAATGGAAAAGTATTATCCATGACTTCACGAAGCAAACGGTCAATACATTGGAGGGCATAGCATGACATCATTGTGGCCTCATCTATTATAATTAATTTACATTTCTTCAATTTCTTTGCTTGTAATGATGTCATGCGAGTATCTGACACAGAAGTTTCTAAAATAGGCACTGGAAGTTTAAATCCACTATGAACAGTTTTTCCACCTTCTAACAAAAGTGCAGCAATTCCAGTAGTGGCAAACGCCATTGCTATTTGACCTTGTGCTCGTACTGAACTTATTAATAAATTATATAGATAGGTTTTTCCTGATCCGCCAGGTCCATCAAGATAGAAATAACGCTCTGTCACCATGTCATCATCCATTGCATTTTTAATGGCATTAAATGCTTGCAATTGTAAGGTATTTAAAGTTGCAAGTCTTTCTTCTGTGCTTTCTGCTTGTAGTTGAATGTCATAGTCTTCAAAGTTTATGTCATCTATAAGACCTGGATCAAGCAGATTAAAACTTGCACAACTTAATCCATGAGTTAAAAATACTTCTTGGATTTCCATTAACGCTTTTAAGTGTGCAATGGGTTTATTGTATCGTTGAATAAAGTCTTCAGCCATATTACTTTTAAATCTCTCCCACAAAGCTAATGCATTTGGAGCAGTTGAGAAGATACAAATAAATGCAAATTGTTCTCTCATCTGCCGTGGCATTTGACATTGTGCTGCTTCTTCTAAACGTCTTTCCCACTCTGTATCATCAGCGAGTAAGTTTTCTATGTCTTGCAGCTAAATGGAAGGATTCATATACAATGTCATTAACAGTTCTTAAGTGTTCAAAACTTTGTGCTCCAGGAACATTTAAAAGTAATATCCGTCAACATCTCTTGGACTGACTGTGTAAATTCTTGGGATTATTTTATTGCCTCTGCTTTTTCTCGGTCTCCATAATCCATTCACAAAAACATAGTGATATGGAATTTCAATATATAAGAATTGTGATGCTTGTGAATCTGTGGAATTTAATTCAAACCATGTAGTTAGTGTAGTGTGAAGATCTTCACTTTGCGCTAATGCATTCATTTCATTTCCAGCATGGAAATACACTAAATGTATTTGTGGCAAATGTACTGCTAATCTATATACTGCATGTGATCTATCATGCATTTCAAATTTTAAAAGCCGCCACATAGCTTCTGGCGCACTGACATAGCGAGCATCTACATGAGATGCAAGTTCATCATGTACTAACTCACCACTTTCAGTGTTGTCTGCACTTTTGACGACTACAGTAGCTGCATCGTAGCCTTTGTAAATATATTTATAGACATATTTAATGGATTTGATGGAAGTGCAGGCTTCTACGTTGATGTGGGCATTGTACTTCATGAGTAAATGTGGATTGTAGGGTACTACATATCTATTGTCATCTTTTTTTCCACGAATAATGGCACTATCTCCTCTTCTTTTATAAAGTGGATAGCCATCACAATTGGCATAGGTTTTGTCTCTATAATCTTTTGGAAATTCTTTGGAACATTTATTATTTTCCATACATGGTGATTGTGGATTAAGCTCACCACAGGGTCCATGAATCATGCGATGAGTAACAATCTCATATAGTCTACCATATAGTTCTGGATTTGATAGTCCAGCAACAATGACTGCATCCACTTTATCAGAAGTATCTAATTTATCTTTTTCTTGAAGTATTATCAGAAGATGAGCATGTGGAAGTCCTCTTTTTTGAAATTCAATGGTATATACATAAGCAAGACATTTGCCAAATAACTGACTGATAGTGATGTCACATATTTATTCATTTAATTTAATCTTAAAAACTCTGGCTACTAAATCTGGTCTATCGGAAGCACTTTGTCCAAGAAGTAAATTTTGTGTAATTTCTGGCCATTGTGGATTACATGTAAATGTAAGAAATAAATCGGGTTTGCCAAATTTGGTGACAATAGCCATAGCATCATTGTATCTTTCTCTCATATTTCGAGGAGATCCTTGAAAGGAAGATGGTAAAATGATGGCTTTGCCAGCTGTCATGTCTCTGCTTGTAGCCACGTCAGCAACATAGTCCATTAGTCCAGAATATTGTTCTACACATAGTTTATCATGTTGATATTTTATAAAGTTTAAATTATTGGCCTCAACTTGCAAATAGGAATCAATAATCCATTGTTGTGTTAATTTTCCACCAGATAAAATTGGATTAAATGTATTTCGAATGGCAATTTGAGCTACTTTAAATTCAAGCATAGAAACATTATTTCGGATTCTGGATTTAGCATTTGGGTAACTGGGAAGTATTAATTTTGGTTGCCAACCTGCTTCTTCGTGTGGGAAAAAAATGGATCTAAATTTGGACTTAAGATACTCATATTAATGAATGGTTGCTCCTTATTTCTGGGATATATTCTAATGTCTCTTTGAAATGGTGGTTCTCCTTCATCATTTTGAAACACCATTGCAACCTCATTTGATGTTGGCAAGTTATAAAGACGTTTATCAGTATGTCTGTCTCTTTTAAGCACCATATTAACCTTTGGCAATGGTAATTGATGTCTTTGTGCAAAAAGTAGTTGTTCATTTTCTACTTCTGCCATTTTTTTATAAGCTTTACTGTAGGGGTTATTGTCCATAATGTTATTTAGCTCTATAAAAACACTGGGTAAGCATTTTTTATTTTCTTCCATCTGCATACGTTGGTCAACAGCTTCTATTGTATCTAGGACATATGGTTGAGCGAATTTTCTTTGCTCTCCTTCCTCTGGATGTAAATGGAAAGTTCGATGATAAATTTGTCCTTGGACTTTAAAACAATAAGGACCATGTCCTTGTACATTAGCAGCTAATGTTGCCCCCATAGATGCAAAGGATATGGCACTATTGTAGGATCTTATGTTTGTCTTAAAGGTTTTGTAGTTTGGAAAAGTAAGTTCTGTCATAATGTTTTGTAAATAGATTGGAAATTCTTTTCTTTGTGGAAGTTTGAACTTGCATTTTTGACAGCAACTAATGAATTGGCCATCTCTGGGTCTCTCCTGTTAAAATAATAAGCTTCACAAAATTGACATTGAGTAGTCATGTCCCCACAACTATGAACCTCTACTGCTGAAGACTTGAGTAAAGGACAATTTGCAAAGCATATAGCAGTTTGACTTTTATATTCATCAGGTGAAATGTCATGTAATGTTTCAACAACAGGTTCTAAATGCTTTGTTTTTTTGGTGGCTTTTTTTGGTATCTCTTTTATTTTTTCTGGTAAAATGTCATCTGATGTTTGAGGAACAGGTTGTAAATGCTTTATTTGCTTGGTAGTTTTTTTTGGCGTATCTTTCATTTTTGCAGCTGATAGTCTTTTGCTTGCAAGTCTTTTGCGTTCTTTTTCTCGTCGAATTTCTTCGGCCCATCACTCTTGTCTTTTTCTAGTTTGACGTCTTTTCTTCTCTTGTTTGCTCTCGTTAGTAGCCATGTTAATCTGTAAAGCAAAAAAATGAAATGTAATTGGGTATATTGAAATTTGGAATTACTGTTAAACATTATTGTCCATAATAGACAAATAAGAGGTAAATCATTAATGTGTCAGTTATATTTTGTTAAAAGTTATAGGGCCGCATTGAATTGTGATTTGGCCAATTCAATACTGCTGTAAATAAGCAGATAACATATTTTTTTAAAGAAGTTTTTAGTTATTGAAAACCTTGTTTGTGGATAGATGTTTACCAACTAAAAACTTCTTTAAAAAAAAAAAGTGATGTGGTTATTTACACATGTATTGAATTGGGCAAATTGCAATTGAATAAGGGACATAGTTATTGCTTGTTCTTTTTTTTTTTTCTGTTGACACGGATGCAGATCAAACATGTTTATTTAGTTTTCTCCTTTTTTACTTATTATACTGTACCTTGGTTGAAGTGTGATTTCAATCAGAATGTTTGTTGGTCCTCTGTTGAAAGTCTTTGTCTAATGGTCTGGTCCTCTGTTGAAAGTCCTCGTCCGATGGTGTGGTCCTCTGTTGAAAGTCCTCGTCCGATGGTGTGGTCCTCTGTTGAAAGTCCTCGTCTGGTGGTCTGGTCCTCTGTTGAAAGTCCTCGTCCGATGGTCTGGTCCTCTGGTGAAAGTCCTCGTCCGATGGTCTGGTCCTCTGGTTGAAAGTCCTCGTCCGATCGTCTTCACGCAGTATCTGTTGTAAAAGAAAAATGAAAATGTTATTTGATTTAAATGTATTTGTAATAAAGCAAAAATGTCATTATTTTGGTGTATTGTATCTGTTATAGTGAATTTTTGTGCTATGCTGTTTTTTGTGCAACCTTTTAAAAATAATTTAAATGTATTTGTATATTGCATTTTTTTTATACTGTAATTATTAATGTTGTTCTTATTTTGCATATGATTGCAATGTTTTTAGCATTATTCTGTTTTGTGTCCACCACTTTTGTTATACAAATGTAGACTTGTTTGTAAGTGTTATAGCTTGGTAAACAGTAAATAATAATGTTAATTTAGTTTGCAATGTGTTTGTGTGAGTTTTGGTAAAATCCTGTTTTGTGCCCACCACTTTTGGTATGTTTATTTAGGCTTCTTTGTAAGGCGTATATGTTGTTAAACATTAAAGAAGAATATTAATTTAGTTTGCTATGTGTTTGTGTGAGTTTTGGTACAATCCTGTTTTGTGCCCACCACTTTTGGTATGCTTATTTAGGCTTCTTTCTAAGGCTTATAGGTTGTTAAACATGAAAGAAGAATATTAATTTAGTTTGCTATGTGTTTGTGTGAGTTTTGGTACAATCCTGTTTTGTGCCCACCACTTTTGGTATGCTTATTTAGGCTTCTTTCTAAGGCTTATAGGTTGTTAAACATTAAAGAAGAATATTAATTTAGTTTGCTATGTGTTTGTGTGAGTTCTGGTACAATCCTGTTTTGTGCCCACCACTTTTGGTATGCTTGTTTAGGCTTCTTTGTAAGGCTTATAGGTTGTTAAACATTAAAGAAAAATATTAATTTAGTTTGCTATGTGTTTGTTTGAGTTTTGGTACAATCCTATTTTGTGCCCACCACTTTTGGTATGCTTATTTATGCTTCTTTGTAAGGCTTATAGGTTCTTAAACATTAAAGAAGAATATTAATTTACTGTATATTGGCGGCCATTAAACATATATAGTTCATTTCTTTTTTGTACTTGTTATACTTTACCTTGATTGAAGTGTCGAATGACAGAAGGTCCCCTCCTGGCAATCTTAATCCGGCGGTCTTCTTGTAGTGTCTGTTTGAAAAAGAAAGTGAAATGGTTAATTGTATATTTCTTCTTTTTGATTTAGCAAAGCATGGTATTTTTCAGCATGTAATGTATTTTTCTATCTTACCTCTTCTTCTTTCTTGGAGTTGTTTAAAAGGGATTGTGGTTCACAATGCACGGTGCAAATTCTTGAGTGACGCTGTTGATGCAGAGTCTGTTTGAATAGTAAAAAAAAGGAGAAAGATTGATCTTTAGGTTATATATTGAATTACAATAAATTAATGTCATTTAAATATACTTCTGTAATTACTTTCAATTAACATTACTTAGTTTTTGGGCCTACACACATAAATGTGCGTGTGACATATCAGTATACATCAATCACATTTTAATAGTTAAATTATTTTATTTTTTCACTGTCATTTAAATATAGTTGTTTAATTAGTTTGGATTAGTTGTTGATTTAGTTTGGATTAAGATTCGTTTGTTGCAGGGGCTATACACATAAATGTGCGTGTGACATGTCACTATACATAAATCACATTTTCATTGTTAAAATGTTTTTGTTTTTTTTGTCCTGTCTTGATAAAATGTAATATATTATAGCTTACCTCTCAGTTGTAATTTGCACAATGTAAGGTAGGAAATTAGGAAACAATTCTCTTCTCAAGTAACAGCAGCAGTTAACTATGCAGTCACTCCGTTCATCACCTGAGTCGAAATGTAGAAATTTCTGGAAAGTAGGCAGTATTAATAAAGTTTCAAGTGCCTCAGACCGTTAGAACTGTAGACGTTTCTGGAAAGTAGGCAGTATTTATAAACTTTCAAGTGCCTCAGACCGTTAGAACGCAATATGCATGCGCTATTTGAGTTCCAGCTTACAATTTGCGTTCCATCCGCCATTTTGTGCGTAGTAGTGTTCAAAATGGTGTTTAATATCAGTGTGGTACGTTCCGCATAGTATGTATTTCATTCTTGCGAGTCACTGTAGTGTAATTACGTTGTTTTGTTCGGCAGCCATTTTTTCTCTCGCCTAGGCGTTTTTCGGCAGTTTAAACTCTTTATTTTGGATTTAAATGGACGTGTAAATTAACTTTTGGAGGTGCTGGATGCCCCCCCTTGCTGTATGTAAGCTTTTTATGTGTTTGTTGTGTTTATTTATTGTGTTTGTGATGTTTTGATGCGCAGAGTTTGGAATGGGTCGTTTCGCGGCCGTATGTTTTTGCAATGCGGCCATATTTTTTTGCGAGAGACACAGTTGGCTTTTCCGTGTACGACGCAGTGTATTTTTTTTCTAAGTCGTGCGTATGTGTGTTAAGCGCGTGTGAGGCGCCTTTGAGTTTTTTTTTTTTTAAGTCTTGCGTGTGTGTGTAAGCGGGTGTGAGGCGCCTTTGAGGGTTTTTTGGTTAAAAAGTCGTGTGTATTAACACAGCCGACGTTGGAGCCTCCACCTCCGCAAATGCGGACCCTCGCTTCGCGAGGATCCGCATTTGCGGGGACGTTGGGATGCTCCCCCACCGCTAATGCGGCCCCTCGTTTCGCGAGGGACGCAGTTCTAACTCGCATGCTCAAAACTATATATGTGATATATTTATTATTAACTATTAAAAGTTATATTTTAGGCTACCCAAGTACTGCACTACTTTCAGTATATCAGCTGTGATTGTATATGTCCTTGACCTGAATTGGAGTGTCTTTACAGATAACCCAGTAGGTCATATCTATGAGCTGATTTTAAGCTGATTTATGTCTATGGATTTTAATACTATAGACGTCATTTATTTGAATTGGCATACCTTCTCGTACATATATCTTGGTGCCTCTGTGATATCTACTGTATTTACCATCAGGCCACATTACTACTTGTTCTCTTTCTCTTCTTTTACACATACAGTATATATAGCCAGAAGTGTGTGTGTATATATACCATATATACTCGAGTATAAGCCAATTATTTCAGCCCTTTTTTTAAGGCAAAAAAGGGCCTCCTCGGCTTATACTCAAGTCACTGCCCTCCCCCCGTTTCTCTCTAACCCCCCCGTGTCTCTCTAACCCCCCCGTGTGTCTCTCTACCCCCCTGTGTCTCTTTCCCTCCCCCCTCCTCAACCTAAACCCCCCTCAACCCCCCTCCTCCATCTAAACCCCCCTAAATACCTCCCTCTCTCCCCTCACTTGCCTGATTGTGCTCCGGCCTCGGCTCCTTGACCCGGCGCTGGCGCTAATGTGACTTCACATGTGCGCCGGGTCAAGGAGCGGAGGCCGGAGCACAAGCAGGTAAGTGAGGGGAGAGGGGGGAGGTATTTAGGGGGGTTTAGGTGGAGGAGGGGGGTTGAGGGGGGTTTAGGTTGAGGAGGGGGTTGGGGTTGAGGGGGATTGAGGGGGGAGGTTGAGTGGGGTTGAGGAGGTGGGTTGGGGTTGAGGGGGGTTGAGGTTAAGGAGGGGGGTTGAGGTTGAGGAGGGAGGTTGAGGATGGGGAGTTGAGGATGAGGATGGGGGGTTGAGGATGAGGAAGGGGGGGTTGAGGAGGGGGTTGGGGATGGGGGGGTTGAGGAGGGAGGATGAGGATGAGGATGGAGGTTGAGGAGGAGGGGAGGAGGAGGGGTTGAGGATGGGGTGTTGAGGAGAGAGGATGAGGATGGGGGGGTTGAGGAGGGAGGTTGAGGGTTGATTAGGTTGACGTTGAGGAGGGTTGAGGTTGAGGAGGGTTGAGGTTGAGGAGGGGGTTGAGGATGAGGATGGCGGGTTGAGGAGGGGGTTGAGGATGGGGGGTTAAAGAGGGAGGTTGAGGATGTGGAGGGAGGTTGAGGATGAGGAGGGAGGTTGAGGATGAGGAGGGAGGTTAAGGATGAGGAGGGAGGTTGAGGAGTGGGGTTGAGGAGGGAAGAGACACAGGGAAGGGAAAGGTGAGAAGAGACACAGGGAAGGGAGAGGGGAGAAGAGACACAGAGAGAGAGGGGGACAAAGAGGGCACAAGAGGGACACACTGGGCAGCACATTTCCCACCCTCGGCTTATACTTGAGTCACTCATTTTACCCAGTATTTTGTGGTAAAATGGGTGCCTCGGCTTATACTCGGGTTGGCTTATATTCGAGTATATACGGTATGTATATATATATATATATATATATATATATATATATATACACATATATATATATATACAGTGTCTATATATATATATATATATATATATATATATACACACACATAAAATGTCTCTTTCTGTATCACATATTATAATTGTCAAACTGCGATTCGTCGTCACACTTGCGACGAATCGCAGTTTGACAATGATCCGATCGCCTTTGCGATCGGATCGCTCGCAAGCGCATGCGCAATGCTAATTGTCAACTGCGCATTGCGCAGCAGCCCATGTACAGAGCGCTGCATGAGCCACGCATGCGCACAGCGCGGCACGAGCTGCGTATATGCACAATGCGCGCCGTGAAACAGAAGAGAAGAGACACAGAGGGAGAGTGGGGAAGAGGCACAAAGGGAGAGTGGGGAAGAGACACAGAGGGAGAGGGGGTAAGAGACACAGAGGGAGAGGGGGTAAGAGACAACAGAGGGAGAGGGGGGAAGAGACAACAGAGGGAGAGGGGGGAAGAGACAACAGAGGGAGAGGGGGGGAGAGACACAAAGAGAGGGGGAAGAGAGACAGAGGGAGTGGGGAAGATGCACAGAGGGAGAGTGGGGAAGAGGCACAGAGGGAGAGGGGGAAGAGGCACAGAGGGAGAGGGGGAGAGGCACAGAGGGAGAGGGCGGAGAGGCACAGAGGGAGAGTTGGAAAAGGCACAGAGGGAGAGGGGAAGAGGCACAGAGGGAGAGGGGGAAGAGGCACAGAGGGAGAGGGGGAAGAGGAACAGAGGGAGAGGGTGGAAGAGGCACAGAGGGGTGGAAGAGGCACAGAGGGGGGGAGAGACACAGAGGGAGAGGGGGGAGAGACACAGAGGGAGGGGGGAAGAGACACAGAGGGAGAGGGGAAGAGACACAGAGGGAGAGGGGGGAGAGAGACAGAGGGAGAGGGGGAAGAGACACAGAGAGAGGGGGAAGAGGCACAGAGGAAGGGTGTAAGAGGCACAGATGGAGGGGGTAAGAGGCACAGAGGGAGGGGGTAAGAGGCACAGAGGGAGGGGGTAAGAGGCACAGAGTGAAAGGGTAAGAGGCACAGAGGGAGGGGGTAAGAGGCACAGAGTGAAAGGGTAAGAGGCACAGAGGGAGGGGGTATGAGGCACAGAGGGAGGGGGTAAGAGACACAGAGGGAGGGGGGGGAAGAGACATGGGGGAGATGGGGGGAGATACACAGGAGGGGAGTGGGGGAAAGACACACAGGGGAGGACGAAAGAGACATGGGAGGGTGGAAGGGGGAACAGACACAGGGGGAAGGGGGAACAGACACAGGGGGAAGGGGGAACAGACACAGGGGAAGGGGGAAAGAGACACAGGCCAGGGGGAACAGGCACAGAGAAGGGGGGGAAGAGGAACAGAGGGAGGGGGGGAAGAGGCACAGAGGGAAAGGGGGGAAGAGACACAGAGGGAAAGGGGGGAAGAGACACAGAGGGGGGAGAGATACAGAGGGTGAGGGGGGAAGAGACACAGAGGGAAAGAGGTGAAGAGGTACAGGGAAAGGGGGAAAGAGGCACAGAGGGGGGAGACACAGAGGAAGGGGTGGAGAGACACAGGCGAGAGAGACACAGAGAGAGGCGGGAGAGACACAGAGAGAGGCGGGGAAAGAGGCACAGAGGGAGAGAGGTGGAAGACACAGAGTGGGGAGAGACACAGAGGGTGAGGGGGGAAGAGACACAGAGGAAGAGGGGGGAAGAGAGAGAAAGGGAGGAAAAGGCACAGAAAGAGGGGATGGGAAGAGACACAGGGGAGGTAGAGGAGGGTGGGGAGAGGAGGGGGGAGACACAGGTGAGTGAGATGAGGGGGGAGAGACACAGGTGAGTGAGAGGAGGGGGGAGAGACACAGGTGAGTGAGAGGAGGGGGGAGAGACACAGGTGAGTGAGAGGAGCGGGGGGAGACACAGGTGAGTGAGAGGAGGGGGGGGAGAGACACAGGTGAGTGAGAGGAGGGGGGGGAGAGACACAGGTGAGTGAGAGGGGGGGGAGAGACAAAGGTGAGTGAGAGGAGGGGGAAGAGATACAGGGGAGAGAGTGCAGGGGAGAACATACACAAAGGAGGGAAATGGAGACACGAGGAAGGGGGGAACAGACACAGGGGGAGGGGGAAAGAGACACAGGCCAGGGGGGAAAAGACACAGGGGAAGGGGGGAGACACGGGGGGGAAGAGATGCATGGGAGGGAGAAGGGGGAAAGAGACACAGGGGAGGGTTTAGAGACACAGGAGGGAGTGGGAGGTAAAAACACAGGGGGCAGGAGATACAAGGGAGGGAGAGGAGGCGGAAGGAGACACAAGGGAGGGAGAGGAGGTGGGAAATAAGACACGAGGGAGGAAGTAGACAGGGGGAGAGACTCGCAATGAGCTCCAAAGGCGCTCATCGCAAGGCCAGTAAAGTAAAGGGGGAGAGGCTCCCATTGTGTGGCAAACAGCATTGCCAGGCTTCACTTTTTATTGCCATCATTTTTGACAGGCAAGTCGCTAGTATAAATATATATATATATATATATACTAGCGACCTGCCCGTCAAAAAATGACGGTCAATAAAATAAAGTGTTTAAATGCTGTTTGTCACACAATGTGAGTGTACTGTGTGCCTCCACTATATTGACCCCTCTAACACACTAATGAACGCATGTAATAACACTATAAGTGCCATGAGGGTCATCCAGGACCCTCATGACACAAAGTTTAAGCACTACACCATTTTAACCCGGTCACTTATGGGGGTGATAAGACCCTGATAAGCCTCTATTTAACCCCATCAGTACCATATGGGTATAATATGACCATTATGGGCCTGTTACAACCCAACATTAACCACATAAGTGCCACGACGGTACTCAAGGACCATCATGACACTAAGTATAAACACTACACTGCACTATACCGACCCATATAAAACATTAAATATCAACTAAACACCCTCAACACTAACCTATTAACACCTACACTACCTACCTACCCTCTAATAACCCCCTCCCCACCACTGTAATTACAGAAATCAAAAAAACTAAAGTCATCAAAAATCAAAAATCTACATTACATAAAAAAAAAAAACTAAATCACCAAAAATAAAAAATGTACATTACAGAAAATAAAAAAATACTTTACAACCCCCCCCCTCCACTACAGAAAAAAAAAATACACACCTGAAAAGGAAATACATATAATACATACAATTAAATACAATACAATACAATTAAATACAATACAATGCAACCCTATCTAATATACAATACTATCTATCTAATATACATTCCCCTATCTATCTATTATACAATAAATACTATCTATGTACTATACATCCCCCTATCTATCTAATACATGCTATCTCTATATAGCAACCCTAATTCTAAGCTAAAATAAAATAATTAAGACCACTTACCTTTGAGATGTTTCTTCAGATCACCAACCTAGGGTAAAAAATATTTTTTAAAAATTACTACAACACGTTTACATAAAATAAATAAACATTATAAACATTCTAAATATTCTACTCACCTTTCCAGCTTGTCCCGTCCTTCATCTTTGCTTCTCGTGCGCAGCCCCTGTTAAAAAAAACCCATAACATTAGTACACATACATAAACATAAAACCAAGTAAAATCAACACAATCTACATTGTACTTACCTCCCCGCAATGTCTCCGGCCTCCTCGTCATCTGCCCCGGAAGCATCCGCGCTCTTTAAATAAAATAAAAAAACAACACACATCCGCACTCGCGGATGTCTCCGACGCTAATGAGCTTCCTACGGAGTGTTCCAGAATAAAATTGGCAATGGCGGCTTCTGATTGGCTGAAAACGCTGTCTATCAAATTGAGCCAATGAGAAGACGCCAATTGTGAACTAATGAGAAAGGGATACACCCCAAAATCCCACGCTGATTGGATAACGCACTTGTCAATCTTTATTTGAACCAATCCGAAGGCTTTATTGCCATCAGCCTATCACAATGGGATACACAAACACGCGGTGATTAGCGGAAGGCATCTGCGCCTTCCCATTGGCTGTAATACTGATTGACATTGACAACAGCCAATGAGAAGGCGCAAATGCCTTGACCACTCAGTACGTGGGGGTGTATTCCATTGTGATTGGCTATTGTCAGTGCAACCAATCAGAATGCGCAGATGCCTCCAGGCAATCACCCTGTGGGGTGTATTCCATTGTGATTGGCTGAAGGCATCTGCGCCTTGTGATTGGTTTAAATAAAGATTGACAGGTGCATTATCCAATCAGAGTGGGATTTTAGGGTGTATCCCTTTCTGATTGACTCACACATTGGCGCCTCCTGATTGGGTGAATTTGATAGACAGCGTTTTCAACCATTGCCTATTTTCCTCCGGAAAAGTCTCATTAGCGTCTGGGATGTCCGTAAGTGTGGATGTGTGTTCTTTTTTTAGAGCGCGGGTCCAGGCGGGGGCAGAAGAGGAGGAGGAGGCCCCGGAGACATCGCGGGGAGGTAAGTACAATGTAGATTATGTGTATTTTATTTTGTTTTTATGCTTATGTATGTGTATTATTGTTATGTTTTTTTAACAGGG
>CM050164.1:189165887-189248387 GCA_027410445.1 Discoglossus pictus
GATAAAGCTGTTCCTTCCTCCAGTAGAACTGTTCTCCCGGCTGGTAGAGTGGGAGGGCAGAATAGACAGAGCAACAGGCAGGTTCTGGTGGTTGGAAACTATATTATTATTATGAAGGTAGACAAGGTGATTTGTCACCCAGATCCCAGCAGTCGAACAGTTTGCGGTCTCCCAGGTGCTCAGGTTCGGCATGTTGTGGATCGGGTAGATAAATTATTGGGAGGGGCTGGAAATGAACCAGCGGCCTTGGTACACATTGGTACCATTGACAAAGTTAGTGGAAGAAGGAGTGTCCTAAAGAATGATTTAAGAGAAATAGGTATTAAGCTGAAGGCAAGGCCCTCCAAAGGTAGTATTTTCTGAGATACTACCAGTGCCACGTGCTAGCCCAGGGAGGCAGAAGAAGGTTTAATGTGGGGGTTAATGTGTGGCTAAAGATGTGGTGCACTAAGGAGGGGTTTGGGTTTTTAGAGCACTGGTCTGACTTCTCACTTTGGTACAATATCTACAGCAGGGATGGATTGCACCTTAATGATTAGGAAGCTTGTGTGCTAGGGGATAGGATGGTAGAAAGACTGGAGGAGTTTTTAAACTAGTAGGTGGGGGGAGGGACTAGATATAAGTAATGGGGTAGAAAGTGTAGAGGGTATAAGGAATGAATTAAAAACTCATAGGGGAGGAGATGGGGGAGGGGTAGTATAGTCAATATGGAGGTATTACTCAGTAACTCAGAAGCTTGCCAGGAAAAGTGGGAGAGTTTGAATTATTAGCAATTATTGAAAAATGGGATTTAATTACCGAAATGTGGTGGGATGAATCTCATGACTGGACTGTTAATCTGGATGGTTATAACCTATTTAGGAAAGATTGGGGCAATAGTAAAAGAGGTGGGATTGTTCTGTATGTTAAGCCTGAATTTAAGCCTATAGTCAGAGAAGATATTTATGGAGGTACTAGCGGTAATGTTGAATGTTTGTGGGTAGAGTTATATAGCGGAGCAGCAAATTCCAAAAGAATATTAGTAGGAGTATGCTATGAACCCCCAAATATAGCTTATGTAATGAGAAATACAATTATTGTTACAGATTGGAAATGCAGCTAAGCATGGGCAAATTCTAATAATGGGAGGTTTTAATTACCCTGAATTAAACTGGGTAAATGAGACCAGCAGTTCAGCTAAGGGGAGCAGGTTCTTGAGTACACTCAGGGAGCATTATCTGGCCCAGGTTATACAAGAAGAGCCTACTAGAAATGAGGCTATCTTGGATTTAGTTATTACAAATAATAGCGATATAGAATCAAATGTTGGAATTGGGAAACTTTTGGGAAACAGTGATCACAACACAGTCTCATTTGAGACTGAATTAAAAAAAATGTTTTTTAAAGGGCCAACAAAAACTCTTAATTTTAAAAGGTCAGATTTTAACGGTCTAAGGGCAGCAATACAAAGTATAAACTGGGACAAAGAACTGGCAGGTAAAAAAACTAAACATAAATGGACAACATTTAAATCCTTAGTAAATATACATACTTATCACCATATACCAAGTGGGAATAAAAGTAAAAGGAGTAAATCCCATCCAATGTGACTTAACAATGATTTAAAGATCAAGATACGGAGTAAAAAACAGACATTTAAATTATACAAACAAGAGGGGACAGAGACTGCTTTAAGGGAGTACAAGGAAATCAACAAGGCTTGTAAAAGGGCTACTAGACTGGCTAAAATAGAAAATGAAAAATGAATTGCAAAAGAGAGTAAGACTAACCCTAAAATATGTTTTTAATTATATCGATGGGGAGAAGGCGAGGAAGGAAGCTACAGGAACATTACAATGTGACACAGGCCGTCTGATAATTAGTGACCAGGAAAAGGCTGATGAGCTAAATTGGTTGTTTTCTTCTGTATACACAGGGAGGTACCAGTGGTTGGGTACATAATGCAACATAATGGGCTACACTACCTTCACTAAATAACTGGTTAACGCAAAAAGAAATCCAAAAGAGGTTGGAAAAAATAAATGTTAATAAAGCCCCGGGTCTTGATGGAATACATCCAAGGGTACTGAGGGAACTGGGTGCTGCAATAGCCAAAACATTATATTTAATTTTTCAAGATTCACACAACACAGTCTCTACCAGCTGACTGGAGAAAAGCAGATATGAAACCTATTTTTAAAAAAGGAGCAAGAGGTAACTCAGTGGATGTAGTCTATTTGGAGTTTGCAAAGGCTTTTGATACAGTGCCAAATGGGAGACTATTGTGCAAACTAAGAGATACAGGAATTGAAGTAAATATCTGCTCATGGATTGAGAGCTGGCTAAAAGACAGGAAGCTAAGGGTTGTTGTAAATGGAACATACTCCGATTGGACTAATGTGGTAAGTGTGGTTCCTCAGGTTTCAGTATAGGTCCTCTCCATTTTAACATATTTATTAATGACTTAGAGGTAGGATTGGAGTGTGGTGTCTCCATTTTCGCTAATGACACGAAGTTGTGCAAGGTAATTAAATCAGATAGTGATGTGCTTTCCCTCCAAAGGGATTTACATAAAATTGAGGAATGGGCATCTAAATGGTAGATGAGATTTAATACGAATAAATGTAAAGTTATGCATCTGGGAAGGAAAAATAGCCTTGCCATTTATAATCTTAATGGAGCAAATATAGGGGTATCAGATATTGAAAGGGATTTGGGAGTACTTGTGGACAACCACCTAGATAACAGTGCTCAAAGCCAAGCAGCAGCTGCAAAGGCAAATACAATATTAGCATGTATTAAGAAGGGTATAGAAGCCAGGGAAGAAAATATAATTCTGCCACTATACAAATCTCTAGTACGCCCTCATTTGGAATATGGAGTACAATTTTGGGCACCACTTCATAAAAAGGACATTTTAGAGCTGGAAAAGTTAAAGAGGAGGGCAACAAAACTAATTAGGGCAATGGAGGGGCTAAGTTATGAAGAAAGACTAATCAAATTAAGCTTATTTTCTCTAGAAAAAAATAGTCTAAGAGGAGATATGATTACAATATATAAAAACATCGAGGGTCAGTACAAAGAATTGTCAAGGGAGCTTTTTGTGCCAAGAGGTTTTCAACTGACAAGAGGACACCCCTTGAGGGTAGAAGTAAAAAGATTCCACCTTAAAGAAAGAAAAGGGTTCTTCACAGTAAGGGTGGTTAATCTGTAGAATTCTCTACCAAGGAAGGTGGTGACAGCGGATTCGATAGATAACTTTAAAAGGGGACTGGATTTATTTTTAATTAAGAAGGGAATTCAGGGTTATCCTGGAGAATTAGGGAGAGTGTATTGATCCAGGGAGAAATCCAATCGCCCGTATCTGGGGTCAGAAAGGATTTTTTTTTTTCCTTTGAGATAAGATTTTTTTTTTTTTCCCGTTTGCCTTCCTCTGTATTATTTAATAATTTAAAAAAAAGAGTTGATTAATAATTAACAATTAACAGCTAATTAATTAATAACTAATCCTCATATTGCAGATCAGAGGAGATCTTAAAAGATTGAACTTGATGGACTGAAATACTTTTTTCAACCTTAATTACTATGTAACTGTGTGATTATTATTATTAATATATCCTTTCAGGCCAATTGGTTTTCTATAGATAGAAAAGAGAATTCTCTTATTGTATTATTCTCTAACTGTATTGTTTTTTTGTTTTTTTTATTACATATATCCATAGTTATTATCATCATATTTTGGGTGTATATGGATGGTTTTTATACTTTGATGCCTTTGATGAAATTGTTGATTGAATTTTTTATGTGAAATTTATTATGCGTTTATACTCTGTACTGAGGCGTTCAGGCGTCCTTAGCAAACAGAGACTGATTACCTTTTTTTTTTTTTTTTTTTGCTTGCTGTGATTTGGCACAAAAATAGGGGTTAAATAGCACCAATAAGCTTTACCAAATATTTTGATGTCTTTTATCACTGATGAAGCCAAAACTCATTTGATGTGCTTTTTATCATGTATTGCAAGATCTATTTACTTTGCTTTAATTGCTCTGACCTAGAGGCCAGCTTTTGTGCCTTTTATGTTATACTAGTGACTTGCCTGTCAAAAATGGCGGGGCAATAAAATTTTAAGCCATGGGAATGCTGTTTGACACACAATGTAAACGTTTTTTTACTGTGAGTGCCTTCGGTGCTCATTGCGAGCCTCTTGTCTATTTTTGCTCCTCTGAGCACCTTCGGCAGTCACTATAAAGAGAGATATATATTCATCTATATTTACATAATTAAAAAATGAATTATTTATTTCTTGAATAAATTAATATACTTTACCTATTTGTAATTAATATATTCGGCAATCAATAGCCTGAAGAGCTAACAATCTGTTTATTTTTTCCGGCACCATACAATGTACAGTGAGTGTTGGTGCTCTGATTATAAAGTGTAATGGATGTGAAAACTGTGCATTCTAAATGGTTTGTGTGCGCGAGGGAAATCTATTGGTGTAGTTGTGTAAATTGCCATTGTAGATTGGTAATGTTATTAATGTGTTACGGGTCTCGCATGTATTTTCCGTATTTTGTAATATTGTATTTTGTATTTCGTTCATTGCTGTGTGAAAGTGCTACGCATTTGCCAGTGTTTTGCGTGGTCCGGGGTCTTGTAACCTTGTTTTAATTTTTTTCAGCTGCCATTTTTTCTCTTGCTTTAGGTGATTTTCGTGTGTTTAGAAAGTTGTTGAAATTGCATTTAAATCGCGTTGCATCTCACTCCCAGATGTCCTGGCTGTTCCCCCGTGCTGTGGGTGATGTTTTTGTTGCATTTCTTTGTATTTTTTGTGTTTTTTTATTGTTTTTTGTTTTGTTTGCGGCATCTCGTATTTTGTCACGTTTGTCAAGTGCTTGAAGGCTAATGCGATTGCGAGATTACTAAGTGTTTTGTGGCTAAGTCCCACGTGTTTAATTGCCTTAACAGCTCGCCTCGCTAAGCAAGTCTCGCAGGCGATGAGAGCCTAAGTGCTACGGGTTAACGGCTCGCTCATCGACTAACTCCTACGCACCACGCAAAGTATAACAACGTCTCACAGTTTGACAACTATTATATGTGATTAACTGTTATGTGGAATGACACAGTCTCCATTTTCGCTGATGACACAAAGTTGTGCAAGGTAATTAAATCAGAATGGGCATCTAAATGGCAGATGAGATTTAATACGAATAAATGTAAAGTTATGCATCTGGGAAGGAAAAATAGCCATGCAATTTATAATCTTAATAGAGCAAATCTAGGTGTATCAGATATTGAAAGGGATTTGAAAGTGCTTGTGGACAACCACCTAGGTAACAGTGCTCAAAGCCAAGCAGCAGCTGCAAAGGCAAATAAAATATTAGCCAAAGGCGCTCCTTGCCAGCAACTGCGACCCTTGCAAAATTTACGTTATAATGCAAACAAAATACGAGACACGTTACGACATCGTAAAAAACGGCCGCAACACGCGCAACATGAAAAATACAACAAATACACACAATAAATGCATAAAAAGCTTACTTACAGGAAGAGGGAGCAACCAGGACCTCGAAAACTAAAGTTACACCTCAATTTAACTCAAATGAAAAGACTTTAGACACTAAAAAATTCTCTAAGAGAGAGAAAAAATGTCCGCCGCAAAAAACTAAAATGAGGCTACAGCAGTCTAAAGACGCAAAACACCACCAAACACCTACGTATTTGCTGAAAAACACTTACGAGATTAGAAAACAAGGACGCAACCCCAAAAACATTACAAACACAACAAATCAAAACAACAAACACATAAAAAGGTTACTCACAGCAAGGGGGGGCACCGAGGACCTCTGCAAGTGACGTAACACCTCCATTTAACCATAAAGTTTAGAGACACGAAAATCACCTAAGCTAGAGAAAAAATGGCCGCCGAACAAAACGAAAACGAGGCTAAAGGTCCCTAAACATGCAAAACACTACCATAAACAGGCAAAACACCACCAAACAGCTACGGATATTCCAAAAAGCTCACCAAACAGCTACAGATGTTTCAAAAAACTTGCACGACATAGAAAACCAATATTCAGGAAAACTTGCACGACATAGAAAACGAATGACGCTACATCAGCCACATTATATACATCAAACACCCTTAGCTCACTTACAATTTCATTGCCGTAATTTTTTGATAGGCAATTCGCTAGTTTACTTATAATAGTCTTAGATTACTACAAAATAATTGGAGTTGATTTTGTTAGGTACCTATAGGGTTAAATAATCTCTCACTCCTTCGGACTATCCTCTCTGCTTGACAAAGCACATGTGGAAACGTGCTTCGTGTGGAACGTCACTGACAAGTGACGTCACACGCTAGGGTGCAGCGGAGAGCAACGGCTTGTACCGACTTGTGAGGGATACATTGCTGAGCAGGTAAAACTTTTGCAGGTTAGATATTTGGTGGCTGCACCTTACTGGATACATGTGAGTACACCTTCTATTATATTTAAGAGTAGATTACATTTTACAGTACAGATATTAACTAGCTGTATTACTTTTTAAAGCCAATTTGATTATAACTTTATTTTCTTCTTCCTTCATTATCATTGTTCTTGCCAATAAGCAATATCAATCATCTGATTATTTTAGCCCTCAATTATTATTCGATTTATATTTGGATTATTTATGCTTGCCGAGGCACCCTAGCTGTATGCCTGTAGGTGTTCTCTGAATCTTGATTGTGTTAATATATATTGATTTATTATTATTTCATAGAATATATGGGAGTGGATAATCTAATTATTTGTGCATATTAAATCAGCTGTGATTTTAGACACATTCCTACTTTATGGGATTGGAATCAAATCATTCCCTTGGGTGTGATCAGATGAGCTGATATGCAAATGTGTATACTTTTTGCCTAACTGCCATTTGTAATATTCTCTCCTGTGCTTATCAATTATTTCTAGACTAGTGACTTGTCCGTCAAAAATGACAGCAATAAAAAAAAGTCTGGCAATGCTGTTTGCCACACAATGTGATGTTTTGCCCCCTCTGAGCAGCTTTGGCACTCATTGCAAGCCTTTCCTCTCATCAACTTTATGGTCCACGCGCTCATCGCGAGCCCAGCAATGAGCAGCTTCCCCACTCATTAAAGGCCTAGGCAACCTGCAACGTTTGTGCTTGGAAAGGCCATGTGTCTCTTTCCACCATCAACCCCAGACTCTTCCTTCCCTGTGTCTTTCTCCTCTGTATCTCTGCTGAACCTTTGCATGGTTTTATTTTCAAATCCTGTGTGCCTGTCGTTGTTCGTGTGAGTGTTACAGTCTTTTTTCGGCCGCCATTTATTTTCCCGCTTCAGCGATTTTCGATTGTTAAAAAAGACAAAATATGCCTCAAATTAACTTGCAACCTTACTCACTGGCTCCCTGGCTGTCCCCCTGTGCTGTGTGTGTAAGTAAATTTGAGGCAGATTTGTGTGTTTTTGCCGCCTTTTCCAGTTCTATGGTTCGGCTGTTAAAATCGTATTTTTGCAAGCCCCGCAGTCCATCATACGGGCCGTAATTTTGCGTCCATAGCAAAGTCCAGGGGCCTCGCGATGAGGCCTCATTGCAGCCTAAGTCCCGCGTGCCTCAACTGCTCGCCTCACTTCACGAGGCACGCGGTCAATGGCTCGCCTCGCAAAGCGCGACAACAACTATATTGGTTATATGGACATTTGGATTTTGACTCCGTTTTCCCCACATATAGGCAACTAAGCCTGGCAAAATTCACCTATTCGTTCTCTTTTTGCCTTAACTCATTAACTGTTATATCTACCATTATATCTATTATACTTACACTCCAATAAAGTATCTATTAATACTACTTATGAGTGTAAGTGTGTGTTAACTGGGGCTGCTTATATATGTACTCACTAGAGATATATATATTAGATATAGGAGTGGAGAATCACTCCAAGTAGCCATACACACTAGTACTTTGTTCCTAGAGAAACATGCATGTATGTGTGAGTATAATATATATATATATATATATATATGTATATATAATATATATATATATATATATATATATATATATATATATAAACACATTTCACCTTTCACCTTAAACAAAGAAAAGGGTTCTTCACAGTAAGGGTGGTTAAACTGTGGAATTCTCTACCAAAGGAGGTGGTGACAGCGAATTCGATAGACAACTTCAAAAAGGGGTTAGATATATTTCTGAATAAAGAGGGCATTCAAGGCTATCCTAGATAACTAGCAAGGAATATTGATCCAGGGAGAAATTTGATCGCCAGTTTCTGGGGTCAGGAAGGAATTTTGCTTTTTCCCCCTTATGAGACAATTGGCAAAGTTTCAATGTTTTTTTTTTTTATGTTTGCCTTCCTCTGGATCAATTAACAATAATTAACAATTAACAATAATAATAAATAGTCCAAATTAAAAAGATCAATAGAGATCTAAAAAGGTTGAACTTGATGGACTAACTCTTTATTCATTCTCCAATACTATACTATTAATAATTATTTAATTAATAATTTAATTTATAACTAATCCGCATATTGCAGATCAGAGGAGATCTTAACAGGTTGAACTTGATGGACTGAAAGTCTTTTTTCAACCTTAATTACTATGTAACTATGTAACTAATATATATATATATATATATATACACACACACACAGTAAAACCCTGATTATCTGGCACTCAATCAAACAGGACTCTCAAGCAACTGACACCTGCCTAAATTCCCCATTTGCAAGAAACTTCCGACAATCAGGCATTAGCTAGCACTATCCGTCATTTTGAGACTGCCCCCAAAAAACGAACTTTTATCCTATTTGTTTTTTTTCTGGGCCTAAATGACCCAGTTTAGGTGCTATTGCCTTTTTTAAAGGTATTTTGAGGAGTTTAAAGGTCGTGTAGACCCTTTTTTTCTGGACTCCTGATTAACGACTTATCCGGCAATCGGGAGTCCGCGTGGGTGCCGGATAATTGGGGTTTTACTGTATATATATATATATATATATATATATATATATATAATTATTATTATCCTTATTTATATCACAGCAACATATTCCGTAGCGCTGTACAGAGGTGGAGTACATGGCAAAAAACAAACTTAACACCTTGTAAAGAATGGACCAGTACATCAAGGATTGGTGCAACCTTACACAGCCTCCTACGAACAGAAGAACGTGGGTCCTAGATATGTGGAAAGGAACATTTATCATCTATGACAAGCCTGAAAATACACTTGAATTTTTTTTTAGGAGAAATGCCTTGTAGGAGCCTGAAAATACCTCATATTGTGAGGTGGAAAAATGTGAGTTGATTGGCATACATTTTTATATATTACTGTATTTCCACATTGGTTTATCAGCACTTGCAAGTCTTGTTTTATATATCCATATATGTTCTTATAGATAATCGGTGGTAGACTGTATAGTGGATACAAATACACTAACAAGCAAAGAAGCCGAGTCATATAAATATTGACTTTTATTAAAGAAACAGTTTTTGAACATTGACACAGGACATTGTTGTTAACCCAATATTACTAGGACAATATTTAAGTCTCTGCTTTTACACTTTGTAAGGGGATCACTATGTTACAACTACAGCATGCAGTTAGCACACTGACTATGTTGACACCCCTTTTTTCTAAGTTATTTGCATGTGAACCACGTATGATGTCATCAAACATAAAGGTCTATCTTGCATGAAGCATTAAGACACTTGAAGTGTAAAATAACCAACCGGGACTCTACAATATGAATACAGGCCTTCTTTGTGACAAAAATATCTCTTAAGAAACCGAACAGAATAAAAATACTGTATGCTTAACACCACGGTAATGGTCACACAGCAGGGTTTCATTTCTTTATTTTGTTACCGACTAACAATAAAAGGAGGATTTAAAAAAAAAAAAACAATGTAACTTTCAAAATCTACAAGTGCAGTTTAGAGTTTTAGACTTTAGCAGGAACACTGTTCTCCTCTTCCATCAGGTGTCAATAAGGTGGTGGAGGATATGCCTAGGGGGAATGTCCTGATAGGAGTTTTTATCTTCTGTCCTACCTACTTTCCTGCAGTAGCTGTTACAGGCAAACATGCAGCCTTTAAGAAAACATTTCACCAGCCTTCTGTGCAGATTGTCTTTTACCTTCTGGACACCTAACGTGGTAGAGTGAAGCACATCTACTGAAAGCTACAATGCAGACTTCAAATTAAAATTTAGAAGTTACATTGTTTCTTTTTCTTGAAATTAAAATTGTATTGCTAATCCGTAACCAAACAATAAAAATTAACCCCATTATACTTCTGACATTGTAGGTTTTCTATTAGCTCTACTGTGTATTTTTCTTAACAACATAACTTTTGAGTTACACACTTTTCCCCTGAGTGTAACTGTATCTTAAACATTGGTACAATATGCGGCACATTAGAGCAATGATCAAATAATCTACTTCTGTGTTATAACTCAATATAAGAATGTATTTATATTCTCTCATACTGACAATAAATTAGATACAGTACCACTCAGAAAAGTGTGTTTATCTACAAAATATTTTTTTTTATGTAAAAAAACTCTAGTAGAATGTTATTGAAGAGCTGTAGCCTTAAACTAAAAGAGTATGTTCTATACATCATAACCTTTTTGTTCCCGAAAAATAAACAAAACAACACAGAAAACAATCCAGAACAACCCACTGGCTTGTGATTTAAGATAATGAGTTAGAGGAAAGTACTTTTAAGCTGCTATTCTGTGTTTGCTTAGATAGTTGTGCATTCAACAGGGTAGTAACAAATAACAACTTTGTGAATACACATGTACTCTCTGTCTCTGTTTCATGTAACAATAAATGAGAACAGGAGAAGCAAACAATCCCACTGCTGTCTCACTCTATTTTTCATTTTCAACACTATTGGACGCTATTTCTTCAAACAAAACACTTTTGTAAAGTTGAAAATGTGTTCTTTCAGCTGCATGAAAAAAATATGGGCCTATAGTATCTCTTTAGTTCTGTTTATGAAGAAAAGGCACAACCCAAAGATGACAAGTTCACTTTAATGAAAATGTAGGAACTCTAACAGTGAATTTCTCAAAACAATAAATAATAATATAAGTGGTGCCACAAATTATTTTATGCATTTAGAATAATACAAAGCTGTAATCCTTCACTGCTACTTACAAATCATATCTATCTTAACATTGTATTACAAAAAGTATGTGACATACAGAAATGTGTCTACTTCTTTTTATGTGACAAGAATATTTTTCTTCCCTAAAAAAACATTTTTGTTCTCAGAATGTAACAAGTACTCCACAAAGTAATGACCATTCTGTTCACCAAGAATGATTATGACAGCACTGTTACATTACTAGTTATCATATCACATTGTATCTTCCCATGAGGAAGGACCTTATTAGGCCTTTCATAGTGCGACTGAATTATGTTAGTCCACACTACCGTTAAACTTTCAAAATAATTAAGACCACTGCAGTCTGAAACATTTTCAATTTAATACATTTAATATAATTTAAATAAAGAGATAACACCACCACTTTGTCAGGAAATCAATTTTACACTATGTGCACTGCAATTTGCTATTAACAATCCTCACTAGACAAGTCTTGCTAATGCTGCATTTGCAAATTAATATGCAACATGGGCCAACACACAATATTTTCTGTATATGTGACATGCCTGTTTTATCTAACCCCATTGCTGCATTATCACAGGTGATATTACATGACCAACAGAAATTTGCAATAGAGTGCATGCATTGGCCTATCTTTCCATATTAATATGTGACTGCAGCATTTGGAAGATGGATGTGTTGCTATCAAGGGAGGGCTGTTCGTAAGTAAATGGCTGCACCCACAGAAAAAAAAGTCTAAAGAGGAGTAATTTGTGTTATACCTTCTCTTTAATACCATATTAAAAGAAAATATGTTTTTAAGTGGAATAATGATTAAAACTGACAATTTTTTTTCAAACTTCAGTGATCATTCAAAGGTTCATCTTTACACAACACAATTATTATCTTTAAACTGTCAGGGTAAACATATATAATTAATTGAAACCATATGTTTTCAGATTTCATCTATATAATACTTTAATGAGAAGCATGATAAACCTCTTATATTAAAGAGTACTGAAGAGTAGAAAGAGGTGAAATATGGAAGTGGTATATAATGCATTTTATTGTTAAGTATTTAAAGAGACTTACTATGCAAACATTCTCTTTTGCATAAATGTTTTAACTAGGTTACTAAATTAACATTATCAGACTCCTCCATCCAAGAAGCCCCAGGACTAAAAGTTTTCATCTTCTGGGGTTTCCCCCTCTCTTCCTGCTCAATCTCCAGCATGGTGGCATTTTTCACAGCTGTGACCTAAGGGCACTCTCATATAGAGTGGTATCACACTGCCAGCATTAGGCTCCTTCATGCAGACACACATCATGTCACGTTCTTTTTGCTAAAGGCATTGCACTGGTAGTTGGAAGCTGCCCCCTCTAGGCATGGCCTTAGGTCACTATTGTGAAACATGGCACCCTAGTTAGAACATTTATATCAAACAAAATAAATGAGTAAAAAGTTCCTTCAAAGGCTTACGGAAAGCATTTTTTCTTTGTTGCAAACTAAAGTGTGTATTTTTTTTAAATGAAGATCTCAGAGTAGTATAAACTATGTCAAATGTATAACTGACATTGGGGTTTGTGCCTAAGAGACGATGTGCAGGAATATACCTGTAGGAGTCATTGTTGTCTGCCAATTATATTTACAGACTAATAACTTTTGTAATGTTTAAAACATGCTGTCAACTTCACAAAAAAGATGAGTTCGCTGTCACTTTCAATTCTTGTGCTGCTCTTTGCAGAGGCATTTCATGATAGTTTTAAAGACGTTTCAACAAGTTTTGATTAATTTTGTTTTAGAAAAAATACAACCTTGGTAATATTTAAAAATGTGTTCTTTTAAATGCATTGTAGCAAAAATTATTTAATGTCATTTTAAGGAGGAAGTTTCCCAGATGAGAATGGAAAAAGTTACCTAAAGGTGAAAACCTTGCGACATGGCCACAAATGCATAATCTGTTAAGGATTTTGTTAATATGTATTACAAAGCATATTGCTCTAGAAAGATTAGACACTTTAGGAGACAAGGAGCCTAGAATGTATGCATTTCTTAGAAAAATAGGAAGTTTGTTTTGATGTCTATGCCAAATAGGGACTTCTTACAATTTATTTCAGTGTTTTTGTTGGCAGTCCATTTGTTAAAAACTCTCATAGTAAAGCAAAAAAACTTAGCATTGACTTGATGTTTATACTTATACTATATAAACCATACAGAAAAATATATAACATTTGTTGTGGATGAATTAATTATTTTTTGCAGTATTGGATCAATATTTGATATGTTATGATTTCAATGTAATCAAAATGAATTATACTAAAGATAAAAAAAAGTATATTGTTGCTCCAATACATAGCAAGGGAAGCTTGTATTTACGTTACAATTTACATTAAGTGTCAACTGCCACTGCTTTTCTGCCACTGTTTAGAATCCTGCACAAAGAACAAGTGCCAAACAAAATACAGCTGGAATAAAAAAAATTCTATGAGTTATCAGCAGCAAACATCACATATAACCTCTTACTAAGCTACTAACAGAATCAGTACTCTTTCATATAAGCACAGCTTATGTTTAGGAAGAACTTCCCCTTTAAAGTAAAAACACAAATTTTGATGGGCATAAAGAGACACTGTATTTTACAGTGGATATAAAAAGTCTACACACCCCTTTTAAAATGTCAGGTTTGAGACAAAGATAAATAATTTCAGAAATGTTTCCACCTTTAATGTGACCTATAAACTGTACAATTCAATTGAAAAACAAACTGAAATCTTTTAGGTAAAGGGAAGAAAAAAATATAAAAATAAAATAATATGGTTGCATAAGTATGCACACCATCTTATAACTGGGGATGTAGCTGTGTTCAGAACTAAGCAATCACATTCCAAATCGTGTTAAATAGGAGTCAGCATACACCTGCCGTCATTTAAAGTGCCTCTGATTAACCCCAAATAAAGTTCAGCTGCTTTAGTTGGTCTTTCCTGAAATTTTCTTAGTCGCATCCCCCAGCAAAAGCCATAGTCCACAGAGAGCTTCCAAAGCATCAGAGGAATCTCACTGTTAAAAGGTATCAGTCAGGAGAAGGGTACAAAATAATTTCCAAGGCATTAGATATACCATGAAACACAGTGAAGACAGTCATCATCAAGTGGAGAAAATATGGAACAACAGTGACATTACCAAGACTTTTGACTTTTTATATCCACTGTAAGTATTTTTTTTTTTTAAACAGAAGTTTTTTCAAACCAAAGTTAATTGTAATTTCCAAAGTTTTAAAACACCTTACTAATAGCAAAATTGTTTCTGGTAAGTGGAAACACCCGAATGAGGTAGTCTGAGCTGTGGTCACTGTTGATGCACCAAACAGCATGTCATTTCTTATAACATTACTACATTTGTATTTCTCAGTGACACCATCATTGGGATACAGAGTATACTGGTACATGTGGTTAAAAAAAAATAGGGCCCTTAGGACTCCTTAATTGTTTTATGCATGTGTCAATCTCAATAATCCAAACAGGAGCGGAGCGGAGCATATTACAAGCATGTATTGAGACTTTTTACAAGTTGGTTATATGCTCTAGCTCAGTTTTTCTTAACTATTGGTGCTGGTCCTTGGGCCCATATCGGGCCAGTCCTCAGGTAGCGAAAGGTTGAAAAACAGACATGAATGGAATCACTACTCAAATAATGGTTGACTTCTTAAAAATTTCACAGACACAGCAAATAGTTTGTTGACGAACTCATCTGTTAATAAGGACTTGGATCTCAAAACGAGCCTTGGAAATTTCAGTTGGTCAACAGCCGGTTTCTGGATTCATAAAGGTTGAGAGCCACTGCTTTGTTTTATCTGTACTGGGCCCTATGTATGATGTTACCAGCTCTGACAGTTTGCTGGCCTGTTACAAATTGTACGTTTAAGTGATTGTACCAGATCTCACAACACTGTGCAATAGCTCTGATAACAACACCAACAACCATATACTGCAGCAGAACATGGAGCTCAATTGACTGCAGCATATGCATTCAATTGAGGCAGTGGTGTAGGGAAATGGGGGCTACAATTTGTAAAAGATGAAAGGAAATCTAAATTAAGAATGATGTTAGACTCAGCCATTTTCAGTGAATCTTTTCTGCCCAAAAAAAAAAAAAAATCAACCTTAACTTAAAAAGTTATTTTTACTGATCTAGTCTATTTTAAAAGTTATGACAGGTAAACTATTACAGTGGCCCTTTAATACTAAACAATTGCACTTGAAATCAGATTTTTTTTAAACATGGGATTTAAAGCAAATTATAGTACCTTTGTATGCAGAAATATAACCAACATATTATATTATAAAGATATTAAGAAATGTTGTAATCTAGTGCTCTGCCGAACCCAGTTCCCTGTCTGATTAATAACTATAACACATATAAAATTAAAACTTCAAAGTAAAAATCTACTGTAGACTACAGTGATCAGTTTACCATAGTTAAACATACATCAGTGGTAACACAGAAAATATTATAATTCCCCAGTTTAAAAAGAACAATAAAATCAAAAGCATTTTAAGAATTTTCTAGGTACTAGTTTGAGCCATTTTAAAACATACAACTATACTTAAAGCAGTAGGATTACTAAAAATTCTCTGAGATTTGGCTGCAGTTATCGGATAGTAAAATATGTGATTAAAAAAATTGTGCCTTGTATTAATATATTTTTTTTAACTGCAGCACAAAAACAGATATCCAAAAAGTGAATCTCGATCTTCTGTTGTTGAGATCTAGGACCTGAAAATAGAGTGAAAACAGGATTAAATACATACGTCACATTTAGTAATTTTCAGTAAAAAAAAAAAATCAGGGTGTTGAACATAAGACAGGATTTCCCTCAATTCTCATTAGCATATCAAAACAGCTCACAGAAAGATGTGCAAATGCCTCAAACTTGTAAATTTGGCTGCAGGTGTTTTTTTTCTCTAAATGTTTAGATGTATTCTATTGACTCAAACTCGCAATTCACCTCCTTAAGTAGGATTTCGGGGGCGTGATCATATGATATGACAATATTTAAGCAACCCCTTTCTTTTATTGCTTTGACGTAGCCAATAGTAAATGAGACCGTCATGATGTCAGTAAAACATGGAAGTTAGACCTAATCTGCAATCAGAGGCTACAAATTAATTAGTGCCAATAAGTATTATTTGCAGATCGGGCTTGCAATCAAGCAGTCTAGCAATCTATAAAATGCATTAGATCATCTGTTTTAGTCCATTTGGGTTTCATGATATGTATTAACACCTTGAGTCCCAGGATCGATATTACTCAGAAATAACGGTCAAAAATAATATTGTTGAATTGCATAATTGTGGGTTTGAGACTGATGTGCAATCAATTATAATGTCATTACATGCCTTCCCGTGCTTTCAAAGTACATTATTGTGTGTTTAATTGCTGTTACAGCTTTAATAAGTGTTTGAAAAAGCCCTTGCGAATCCTATTTAGTACTAGTAATATTTTTCACAGAAAAGGTGTCCTTTTTCTCAATTGCAAGTTAGATATTTTTTGCGAGCTAGAGCTACGGGTCTAATAGAATATTGATTTTGTGTAACTTTCATTATTTAGGGCTCGTGATATTCGAGCTGTGCTAAAACCAATAGAGTTCTAAGGCCAAATAAATGCAGCTTTAGCTGGCCTTTAGTGATTGTGTAACCCATAATCGGCTTGCGAGTAGCTAATAGAATATGTGGCAATATTAAGAGCTGTTTTAAGTGTGAATAGATGTATGAATTGGCCAATAGAACAGGGCCCATAGTAATTGAAGTTGAAACAGGGCTATTGGTCCATAAAATTCAACCTTTTTGGATCTCATCTGATATTTGTATTATGTGAATTGTTAACAGATCTATAGTAAGGTAAACAAAAAGCCCTACTGAAGCACTGTCATGGAGTTCTACAATCTGACTGCCCTTACCATGAAGAACCCTATTCGTTACAGGGTCTATTTACTTATATGTACTTTATTTTCTTAAGAAGTGTTTAAAAGCTATGTTTTTCTGCCTAAACTCATTCCAATTGTACATTTTTGGTTCCGCCCTCTGCTACTTAAGGATAAACAGACTGGGAAGCGCAGTCTTTCAAATTGGCCTGTCAGTGACCTCTCTCAGATAGCATGTTGCAGAATGTTACTATTATACAGTGCAAGCCCTGTACTGTGAAGTACACTGCAAAGAGGAGAAACAAGTTAGGAATGATTTGTAAAATTATAGGCAAAAAAAACTTTTAAGCACTTCTTAATTAGAAGTAAATATATACATAGGCATATTATATTCCTAGTGAAAAACAGTTTACTACATTTAGAATGACTGCCGCTGACACTCCCAAATCAGAAGTTATTTGAGGGAGGTTCAGACAGTGCTAGAAAGCTTCATATTTAATACATTTTGTTCAACACTGGGAAGCCTATTTTACCACAACAAACATCTGACTAATATTTAAAGCCCTTTTAAATGTCAGCAAGACAAATAGATTTGCTCCATGTGCTTTTACAATTCATGCACTACAGACAAAATGCACTATAATTTATATTAAAAAAAAGTGTAGATTAAACCTGACTTTATATGCGACTTAAACCTGCATGTCTATTTTCTTGGGGGATTTGGTTTCTGCAGAATTTAAGGCCCAGCCTTCCCATAGAGAAAAATGTGGATAGGCAATTCAAATGGTCAGCTCTTTTCATTATAGAGTGTTTCATTTGCACGGTTTCTACCAAGATTGGTCCTTCTTAGATGTGAGGAGGCTATATTTCCATTCCCAATTTTACAGCAAAACCTAAAAAAAGTATGAAGAACTTTTCCAGCTTTTTGAATATATAAAGAAGGAATTTTAAATAAAGTCCCAATTAAAGACTAAAAAATAAAAAAAAATATTCAATTGCTCCACCTCACTTGTAAACTGTGAATTTAGAGAAATTAGAGTGAGCAATGAGCACAGTCATTGATTGACCTAATACATCTCCTTATCTGGCAGTTTGGCTTTTCTATGCTGGGAATTGGCTGGAAATGAGAATCCTCTCAGTTATGTTAAAGTTTTATTTGATAAAAAAAAAAAACTTCAGTGAAATAATGCTATTTTAATTGCATGGTATTATACTTTGCTTTTCAGGTTCCTATTCAATTTTTATTAGAATAAATAGTGACATTTTCAGAATGCCGTTTTTGATAAAATATTGCAGTCATTTTTAACACGGTTATTATTTTAATAAAATATACCTAATATCCTTGAAAAAAATGTAAAAAGAAAATAGCTAATCATTGATAAACCAAAGTATGGTTATGAAAAAAATGATCTAAGAAAACAAATAATATACATGTAGATCCAAAATTCAATATGACAGACACCCAAAAATCGGAATTTTTCTTAATTATTAATATTACAGGAGCTTACATTGATTGTCCTTCTCTCTGTGTTTCATTCTCTTCACGGTTCTGCTGTTTCGCTCTTGTCTGGGCATCTTCATCTGAAGACATGAACGAAGATTTATTGTTAGGACTTCAGATATATTTGAGGCCATATACAGGGTTCATTTTAACTAGATTTTCTCATTGCTGCATGTTAAAAGGCCATGTAAAGAAGTGTTTTTCTTTGTTGCATGAGAAAAAGGATATTTTATAATGTGTCACATTATCTTTTCATTTTTTCTAATAAAGGTTTAAACAGGTTTTGCTTTTTTCATGCAGAAATAACTTTTGTAATGCTTGAACCACTATACAATCCCTAGTATGCCCTCATTTGGAATATGGAGTACAGTTTTAGGCACGATTTCATAAAAAGGACATTTTAGAACTGGAAAAAATACAGAGAAGGACAACAAAACTAATAAGGGGGATGGAGGGGCTAAGTTATGAAGAAAGACTAATTAAACTAATTTTCTTTAGAAAAAAGCCGTCTATGCGGGGATACGATTACCCTATATAAATACATCCAGGGTCAGTATAAAGATTTGTCAAGGGAGCTTTTTGTGCCAAAAGGTTTTCAATTGACAAAAGGAAATCCTTTGAGGTAAGAAGTAAAAAGATTCTACCTTAAAGAAAGAAAAGGGTTCTTCACAGAAATGGTAGATAATCTGTGGAATTCTCTACCAAGGAAGGTGGTGACAGCAGATTCAATAGATAACTTTAAAAAGGGATTGGATATATTTTTAAATAAAAAGGGTATTCAGGGAGATCCTGGATAATTAGAGAGGGAGTATTGATCCAGGGAGAAATCCGATCACCAGTATCTGGGGCCGGGAAGGATTTTTTTTGTTTTGCCTTTTGAGACAATTGGAAAACTTTCACTTGTTTTTTTTCTGTTTGCCTTCCTCAGGATCAATTAACAACTAATCCACATATTGCAGATCAGAGGAGATCTTAAAAGGCTGAACTTGATGGGCTAAAAAAAAAATTCAACCTCAATTACTATGTAACTATGAAAGGTGCTCTATTACATGCATGAAAACACGTTTTTGTTCATTGTCCCTTTAAGCCAAGAACACATGATCGCATAATAAAAAAAGAAGTTGACCATTGGTAGATAACAACTATATTATACTTCAGTTATGACCTGGATTTGAGGGAGCCACATGCACCTAAAATGTTCTCCTTCCAGGTCATGCCTTTTTGTGTTCAAGATCTCAGCATCCAGGAAAAACACCTCTTATTAAAAATAATCAGCTCTGTTAAATCCCGTTGTGTAGGATTACATTTTAACATCTGACAATACACCATTGCTTTGTATGCCAGTCAGACTCCTTTAATAGCTTCCCAAAACCAACAAAACGTCAGAGAAAACACAGTACAAAATTAACATGAATTGGGGAGTGAGTCTTGAATTCTCCACCTGGATGCACAAACAGAGATGAATAGCTGTACCTTCAGATTGTAAGTCTGCAAGGTTTCAATCTCACATGGTGCTTTGGGGAAAGCACTATGCACACTGAATTCTCAGCTCAAAGCCATCTTTGTAACGCATTAATATTGTTTTGCCTTGATCACAACTTATGTATAGCGCTACAGAATATGTTGGAGCGTTACAAATAAACAATAATAACTAATAATACTGCCCGAATTAGCATAGTCCAATCAGAAAAGTCCTGTGTCTGTGGGGACAAAGATGATGTCACAGAAAGGGACTGCCTCTTCTGGGGGCTGGTCTGTGTTACCTGAGCTGAACACAAGCAGCTCTAGACAAAGGAAATTAAATGAAACCATTTCAGACTAGCTTAATGCTATAGACTCCATTTTGTTTGGCTACTGATGACTCAATATTATAATAGCAGAACAACACACAATAACCTATAAACATTACACATAAAAGCAACATATCATAATCCCTAAAAAATCAATCATGACGGTTTCATTTTTTTTATTAATTAGAACTGGATTTGGTATTGGGGAAATGTTTCTTTAGAAATTAGAAAAAATAAATATAACCTTAAATATATCAACATTTATATGAAATGTGTAATTACTTTGGGCATTGATTGCTTTATCTGCCTTTTCAATTTTTGAGAAAATGATCCTATGTTTCTTTAATTTTAATTTAATCTTTGTGGCAGCCAGAATAGAACTGAATTGAGATTTAATCTGCATGTCTACCTCCAGTGAATGCTAAAGTAAAAAGAAGGCTACATTTATTTTATCTTTACTTTCAAAAAACAGTTTCCTTATATAAAATCAAGTTTTTAAAAAATGTGTGACTTCATAGACCTTTTAATGTTTATGAGTCTATGGACCCCTTGCCCCTGGATACTCCTCAGCTGTGCATAACTCAACAGATATTTTTGCAAACAATTCATATCTGTTTTGTTTGTCGTGAATAAAAAGTATTTAAAATTAATTGTTTAAAAACTTGTCATTGCAAATCAAAAGTACAAACATATACAGAAGTGATCAGTGAGATGCAAAGATATAAAGGACTACTGTAAATCCACAACAACCTTTAACAAATCTATATATTATATAAATCAATATAAGAGTTGACAAACGTATCAGTGTTCCCAGACACTACATTTTTTCTTTAGTTGCTTTCTCAATAGTGCACATTTGTGGACTAATAAAATTTAAATAGAATTTCAGACTTTAATAGAAAAGCAAACTTAGCCTTTTCATGCATGGTACTGTCCCATTTGTGTATGCAGATATACAGGAACAAAAAAAATCAGTGTTCTCCCCAGGAATTCATATCAGCCGTCATACAACACGTGCGTGCACGTCATCCGCCCCTCAATCCGGGTGACACTCCAAACCGCATGGATGGAGCACCCATTTAAAATTGCATGGTCAGAACACGGATTATTAAGAATAATTATTGATAAATTAAATGTTTGTTTTTTTAAATCGTGAACAAATTGTATTTTTTTTATTTCTAAAAATGCTTGCCCATTATTGCGTGCAACATAGAAAAAAAGATTTTACAGCAGATAACAACAACAAATGCTGATTTATGCTACCCATTCTATCTACCTCAAAGATTGGCTTAATTAAGCATGGTTGGGTTATGTTTAAATTTCTTAACTGTAATTGACCATACCATTTTCGCTGGAAGACTGTTCAACTTACCTACTATTCTTTCTTTTAGATGCCCCTACATTTTCCACCTTACAACTACAAATCATGACGTCTTGTTCTAGCATTCCGGTTTTTCTGAAAGATGCTTCCCTCTTGAACTTTATTTAAATAATTTTATATTTTTAAAGGTTTCTATCACATCAACCCTCTTCCTTCTGTCCTTGAGTGTATACATGTATTCAGGTCATGATGCCTTCCCTTATAAGTTTTGTCTTTTAGCCCATTTTAGTTTTCTTCTTTGAATTTGTTCCATATGTTAATATCCTTTTAAATATACCATCTCCAGAACTGGCCACAAAATTCTAATAGGGATCTATAGAGTGGTTTCAGTAGTTACATAGTTACATAGTAATTAAGGTTGAAAAAAGACTTTCAGTCCATCAAGTTCAACCTGTTAAGATCTCCTCTGATCTGCAATATGCGGATTAGTTATTAATTAAATTATTGATTAAATAATTATTAATAGTATAGTATTGGAGAATGAATAAAGAGTTAGTCCATCAAGTTCAACCTTTTTAGATCTCTATTGATCTTTTTAATTTGGACTATTTATTATTATTGTTAATTGTTAATTATTGTTAATTGATCCAGAGGAAGGCAAACATAAAAAAAAAAAACATTGAAACTTTGCCAATTGTCTCATAAGGGGAAAAAAAAGCAAAATTCCTTCCTGACCCCAGAAACTGGCGATCAAATTTCTCCCTGGATCAATATTCCTTGCTAGTTATCTAGGATAGCCTTGAATGCCCTCTTTATCCAGAAATATATCTAACCCCTTTTTGAAGTTGTCTATCGAATTCGCTGTCACCACCTCCTTTGGTAGAGAATTCCACAGTTTAACCACCCTAACTGTGAAGAACCCTTTTCTTTGTTTAAGGTGAAATCTTTTTTCCTCTAACCTCAACGGATGTCCTCTTGTCAGTTGAAAATCTCTTGCTACAAAAAGTTCACTTGACAAAGCCTTATATTGACCCTGGATGTATTTAAATAACGTAATCATATCTCCTCTTAGACGCTTTTTTTCTAGCGAAAATAAGTTTAATTTTGCTAGTCTTTCTTCATAACTTAGCCCCTCCATTCCCCTTATTAGTTTTGTAGCCCTTCTCTGTACTTTTTCCAGCTCTAAAATGTCTTTTTTGTGAGGTGGTGCCCAAAATTGTACTCCATATTCCAAATGAGGGCGTACTAGAGATTTGTATAGTGGCAGAATTATATCTTCTTCCCTGGCTTCTATACCCTTCCTAATACATGCTAATATTTTATTTGCCTTTGCAGCCGCTGCTTGGCTTTGAGCGCTGTTACCTAGGTGGTTGTCCACTAGTACTCCCAAATCCCTTTCAATATCTGATACCCCTAGATTTGCTCCATTAAGATTATAGATTGCTTGGCTATTGTTCCTTCCCAAATGCATAACCTTACATTTATTTGTATTAAATCTCATCTGCCATTTAGCCGCTCATTTCTCTAATTTATGCAAATCCTTTTGTAGGGAAAGTACATCATTATCTGATTTTATTACCTTGCACAACTTAGTGTCATCAGCAAAAATGGAGACACTACATTCGAGTCCTACTTCAATGTCATTAATAAATATGTTAAAAAGGAGAGGACCCAATACTGAGCCCTGAGGAACCCCACTTATCACATTAGACCAATCGGAGTATGTTCCATTTACAACAACCCTTTGCTTCCTGTCTTTTAGCCAGCTCTCGATCCATGAGCAGATATTTACTGCAATTCCTGTATCCCTTAGTTTGCTCACTAGTCTTCCATGTGGCACTGTATCAAATGCCTTTGAAAAATCTAAAAAGACTACATCCACTGAGTTGCCCTAATCCAAGTTCCTACTAACCTCCTCATAAAAACTAATTAGATTGGTCTGACACGACCTTTCCTTCATAAATCCATGTTGACTGCTACCTATGATCCTGTTCAAATAGACATATTCTTGTATTCTGTCCCTTATTAACCCTTCTAAAAGCTTCCCAACTACAGAAGTGAGGCTCACTGGTCTATAATTCCCCGGATTTGCTCTAGATCCCTTCTTAAATATAGGTATCACCTCTGCTTTTCTCCAGTCATCTGGTAGAGACCCTGTAGTGAGCGAGTCTTTAAAGATTAGATATAATGGTTTGGCTATTACAGAACCCAGCTCCCTCAGTACCCTTGGATGTATTCCATCAGGACCTGGGGCTTTATTAACATTTATTTTCTCCAACCTCTTTTGTATTTCTTCCTGCGTTAACCAATTATTTAGTGAAGGTAGTGTAGCCCCATTATGTTGCAGTGTCCCAACCACTGGTACCTCCCTTGTGTAAACCGACGAAAAGAACCTATTTAGCTCATCTGCCTTTTCCTGGTCACTAATTATCAGATGGCCTGTGTCACATTGTAATGGTCCTATCGATTCCTTCCTGGCCTTCTTCCCATTAATATATTTATAAAATATTTTAGGGTTAGTCTTACTTTCCATTGCAACTGACTTCTCATTTTCTATTTTAGCCAGTCTAATAGCCCTTTTGCAAGCCTTGTTGATTTCCTTATAGTCACATAAAGATGCCTCTGTTCCCTCCTTCTTGTATAATTTAAATGCATATTTCTTTTTCCTCATCATGATCTTTAAGTCATTGTTAAGCCACATGGGATGTGATTTACTCCTATTTATTTTATTTCCACATGGTACATGCTGATGAGTATGTTTATTTAGTAAGGATTTGAATGTTGTTTATTTATTTTCAGTATTCTTCCCTGTAAGTTCTTTGTCCCAGTCTATATGTTGTATTGCTGCCCGTAGCCCATTAAAGTTAGCCCTTTTAAAATTTAGAGTTTTTGTTGGCCCCTTACAACTCTGTTTTTTGTATTCAATCTCAAATGAGACTGTGTTGTGATCACTGTTCCCCAAGGGTTCCCCTATTTTTACATTTGATATTATATCAATATTACTTGTGATGACTAAATCCAAGATGGCCCCATTTCTAGTAGGTTCTTGTATTACCTGGGCTAGATAATGATCCCTGAGTGTACTCAAGAACCTGCTCCCCTTAGCTGAGCTGCTGGTCTCGTTTATCCAGTTTATATCAGGGTAATTAAAGTCTCCCATTATTAGAACTTGCCCATGCTTAGCTGCATTTCCAATCTGTAACAATAATTGTATTTCCTCACTTTCAGCTATATTTGGGGGTTTATAGCATACTCCCACCAATATGCATTTAGAATTAGCTCCTCCACTATTTAGCTCAACCCACAAGGATTCAATGATGCCGTTAGTGCCAGCATAAATATCTTCTCTAACTATAGGCTTAAATTCAGGCTTAACATAAAGACAGATCCCTCCTCCTCTTTTACCATTTCCCCTATCTTTCCTAAATAGGTTATAACCATCCAGATTAACAGTCCAGTCATGAGATTCATCCCACCATGTTTCCGTAATGCCTATTAAGCCCCATTTTTCTTGTACTGCTAATATTTCTAGCTCATCCATTTTCCCAGGCAAACTTCTTGCGTTTGCAATCATACACTTTATGTTGCTATGGCTCTGCTGATGTGAAGTGCCTGCCACTGTATTTGAGGCCCCTATTAATATCTCCCTACTTTCTATTGTAACCCTCCCCCCTTCTCCTCCCCCATGGGTAAATAATTCATCCCTTTCCCTCTCTACCCTATTTACCCCAATACTTCTATACAGTCCCTCCCCCCCACCTACAAGTTTAAAAACTCCCCCAGCCGTTCTACCATCCTATTCCCTAGCACAAAAGCGCCCTCATCATTAAGGTGCAATCCATCCCTGCTATAGAGATTGTACCCAAGTGAGAAGTCAGCCCAGTGCTCTAAAAACCCAAAACCCTTTGCACTGCACCACTTTTTTAGCCACGCATTAACCTCCCTAAGCTCCTTCTGCCTCCCTGGGCTAGCACGTGGCACTGGTAGTATCTCAGAAAATACTACCTTGGAGGTCCTTGCTTTAAGCTTATTCCCTAATTCTCTAAAATCATTCTTTAGGACGCTCCATCTTCCACTAACTTTGTCATTGGTACCAATGTGTACCAAGACCGCCGGTTCATTACCAGCCCCTCCCAATAATTTATCCACCCGATCCACAACATGCCGAACCCGAGCACCCGGGAGACAGCAAACTGTTCGATTGCTGGGATCTGGGTGACAAATTACCCTGTCTACCTTCCTAATAATAGAGTCCCCTACCACCAAAACATGTCTGTTGCTCTGCCTATTCTGCCCTCCCTCTTCTCCAGTAGAGCTGTTCGCCCGGCTGTTAGAGGGAACAGCTCTATCTGGCATTGCCATTCCTGAATGGACATCGCCAACAGTTTCACTCAATCTGGCAAATCTGTTGTTGTTTGCCAACTCAGAACTGGCCTACCTCCTCCTGTACCCTCTGATTCCCCTTCTAACTGTAACCCAGCTACCTCCCTGGCCATCCTCACTAGCCGCAGCTCCTCCCTCCATACTAGGCCCAGCTAAACTGTGCTTCGTGAGCACCAACTCCCTTTCCAGTGGAGCAATATCACTAAGTGCTGCAATTCTCCTCTCCAGATCTTCAATTTGAGCTTCCAAAGAGGCAACATGCTCACACCTGTCAAAGAGGTATGGACCCTGGATCATCTGTTCCAGTAGTGCATACATTTGACAGGATGTACACTGAATAAGGTTGCCACTGGACTGATTCATAATTATTATTATTGTCTACGAAATTTCAGTGGGAAAAATAAAGAATATAATATAATATATTTATATAAAGTTTTCCTCCTTTGAACTATAAATCTGCCCTCCCTTTTCTTTGAAGGCCCTCCTTTTATTTAAACTCCTAGGCTTTTACTAGAATTGCACTTGATACTGAAAATGTTCGCAAGCTCACAAGTTCCCCTTCTCCGGTTTCTATTAACTTCTGCCTTCTCGCCTGGGCACAATTAGTGCACTCTGCAATTTATCAGCCTTTACTTGTAAGGTAAATCCACTTGTAAACAGGCCCCAAACCAGCTCACAAATCCTTTATCCTAGTTTAACAGTCAAGCCACACCCCTCTCACCTGGGCACACTTAGTGCACTCTGCAATTTATCAGCCTTTACTTGTAAGGTAAATCCACTTGTAAACAGGCCCCAAACCAGCTCACAAACCTTTTATACAAGTTTAACAGTCAAGCCACACCCCTCTCACCTGGGCACAATTAGTGCACTCTGCAGTTTATTAGCCTTTACTTTTTAAGGTAAATCCACTTGTAAACAGAACCCAAACCAGCTCACAAACCTTTTATACAAGTTTAACAGTCAAGCCACACCCCTCTCACCTGAGCACAATTAGTGCACTCTGCAGTTTATTAGCCTTTACTTTTTAAGGTAAATCCACTTGTAAACAGACCCCAAACCAGCTCACAAACCTTTTATAAAAGTTTAACAGTCAAGCCACACCCCTCTCACCTGAGCACAATTAGTGCACTCTGCAGTTTATTAGCCTTTACTTTTTAAGGTAAATCCACTTGTAAACAGAACCCAAACCAGCTCACAAACCTTTTATACAAGTTTAACAGTCAAGCCACACCCCTCTCACCTGAGCACAATTAGTGCACTCTGCAGTTTATTAGCCTTTACTTTTTAAGAGTACTTCTCTTTTTCTTCTGTTTAATGTTTCTATGTCCAAGCATGCTACTCGTGTGTTTTAAATCCTATCGCATATATAGTTGTGAGCAAGCGGGTTGTTGCTAACGCTGCAGGTTTGCATAGCGAGCCTGCGGCCCTCGCTGTGGCTGGCAAGGAGCGCCAAAGGCGCTCCTTGCCAGCAACTGTGGACCTCACCAAATTTAGGGACTTACGAGAAACAAATAGGAGACGCAGAACTTTAAAAAAAAAACATTACGACCTTGCAAAAATACGACCTTACCGCCCAAAACCCATGCACATGAAAACATTAAAAACACAATAAATACACACAACAAATACATAAAAAGCTTACCCACAGCAAGGGGGGGGGGGGGAGTACACAGGGCCTCGGAAACTTAAGTTACACCTCAATTTAACTCGAAATAGAAGAGTTTAGACTCCCGAAAATCCCGTAAGCAAGAGAAAAAATAGCAGCTGAAAAAAAACGAAAACGAGGCTACAGGACCCTAAAGACGCAAAACACCACCAAACACATACAGATTTTCCGAAAAAGATGGACGCGATCCAAGAACAAGGAGCCAAATCAGCCACAGACGCGTACCACACATGAGGCGCCATTTTACAACACTATTTTAGACAATCCGGAAGTACACAGCTACCCTAAAGGATTTGCCTCTCGCACACACATTATTTACACTACACACTGCACACATTACTGACACTTACACAGCACCTCCACAGCCCTCAAAACACACATTGTATGCTGCAGCAACATGAAAACAGATTGCCAGCTCTTCTGCTTCCTGCATATATTACTTCAAAATAGGTAAAGTATATTCATGTATTATTTTTGTAATTATTTCATTAGCAAAAAAAAACAATGCTCATAGCACACAAACAACCAATAGCCTCACAATGAGCTCCGAAGCATCTTGGAACACCAACAAAATTAATCTCTGAACCAAACACCATTACCTGCCTTACTACCTGCCTTACAATCTTATTGCCGTCATTTTTTGACGGGCAAGTCGCTAGTCACATATATAGTTGTGAGCAATACAAGTTGTTGCTAACACATGTGGGCTCGCATAGCAAGCCCGCCGCAACTGCGGCCCTCACTTTGCGAGGGACTCAGTTGCTGGCTGGTGGAGATGAGCGCCGTAGGCTTTCACTGCGCTGGTGGAGATGAGCGCCATAGGCGCTCATCCCTATGACCCGCGGAACTACACATCAACAGAAATCTCAATTACACAATTCAGAATGCAAGACCCGTAGCAGTTTGAAAAAAAATGTGTAGAAAAATTACAGCCCGTAACACTTGAAAAATTAAAGCGGCAGTTAGAAAAAAAAATAATACAAGGTCCAAAAAATACGAAGTTAATGGCCGATCCGCGCACATACAAAAACAATAATTACACAAAAAAAAAAAAAACTATCACACACAGCACGGGGGGACAGCCAGAACATCTGGGAGTGAGGTTGCACAACAATGTAAACACAATTTGCAGAGTTTCGGCACTCGAAAATCACCTAAGCAACCAAAAAAATGTCGGACAAAGAAAACGAGGCTACACGACCCCTAAACACGCAAAACACTGCTAAGCCCATAAACACCCGCGTAACACATAGACAAATGCCACCATTTTACAACACTAACTTTAACATTATCCTTCCAAAATGCCGAATTACCCAGCTAAACAAAGGTTTGGCCTTGCACACACAGCCTATTTACACTGCACACTTCACACATTGCTGACACTTACACCTCAGGTCAGCAACAGTGCAAATGTACATTGTATGGTGAAGGAAAATCAAAACAGATTGTTAGCTCTTCAAGATATTGCTTGCTGCATACGGTATATTAATTACAAATAGGTAAAGTATATTAATTTATTTTATTAATTACTGCATACGGTATATTAATTACAAATAGGTAAAGTATATTAATTTATTTTATTAATTACTTAACTTTCGTTAAAATATAGGCACGCAATGAGCACCAAAGGTGGTCAGCCCGGCCGTTGCAATAAGCACCAATGACGCTCAGACCACCAAAAATACACGAGTGGAGAGGATCGCAATGCGCACCGAAGGCGCTCAGCACGGGGATCACAATGAGCGCTGAGGGTGCTCAGAGAAGCAAAAGTACACCAGGGGAGAGGTTCGCAATGAGCGCCTTTGGCGCTCATTGCGAGCCTTGCAATGAGTGCCTAAGGCGCTCAGAGCGGGGCTTGCAATGAGAGCCGAAGGTGGACAGACAACCGAAAACCTTACACTGGGTTGCAAACAGCATTCCCAGCCTTACAATTTTATTGACCGTCATTTTTTGATGGGCAAGTTGATAGTGATATAAATTACTCCCAAGTCCTTTTCCTTTTCAGTTCCAATCATGGTTATACTATAAAGTAAATATTCTACTTTTGTTTTTTGTGGTTTGTTTTTGTGTAGTTCTTTAAAATAGCATCAATTAAATTATAGAACGAAAGCACCATTTTAACAATTTCACTACCTTGTTACAAGTGTATTGATCAAAATGACAGATCTGTTAAGAAGCATGGATTATATTAAAAGGTCACTGTAGTCCAAAACTTTCTGTCATCCATTTAAAAGAGAATGTCTTATTCAAGGCAGTTTTTTTCCTTATGGCAAGAGAAATTACATGAATTGAAAAAAACGGAAACGAAAACAACTAACAGGCTAATAAACAACAATGTGTTTATTTCACCTATATCTTATCAGTGAGTTAAGAGGAAGTTAAAATAAGGACTCAAAGACCATGTTAAATGGTGTCTTTTGCATTAAACCAATGTGAGTCTTTAAACATTTTTCCACTTCAAAGGTCTTTTCTACTACTTGTAAATATTGAATTTTATGAAGAGACTTAAAAATGAGCTCTTCTGAGAGTCGATGAACAAAAGTACATTGTGCTGCAGTTCTGTCATCCAAAAAGTCATTCTGTTTCCTATCATTACAGAGTAGGAGAAAATCGAACACTGTTTATATATATTATCATTTTTTTACCCAATAGACCAATTACTTGTCATACAAAAAAACTGGTGCATTTAAAATGTGATCTTTTAAAAGCTTGCTAGAAATGTTTGGATTAGAGTTACCCGTGAATTTTTTGTCCATTGAGGAACAGGAAGTTGTCTAACATGGATATATAGGGTAAGAGAATGTGATACATTTTCCTCCTGCTACATCTTGACCTACAGAAATAAACTGTGCTGTAGTACCCTTCATAGAGGAACTTACCACATGAATTTCCCTCAACATCATCCAATAAGTTAGCTGTGGAAGCAGCTGTTCCAAGACTGTAGCACATATTAAGGAGATAATAAGAAATAAACAGAAGTAAAACAATTTCACCTTAAAAGAAACAGAAGAGTTAATCACAGTATGGCCAGTCAAATTGTTAAACTCACTATGTGGTGACAGTAGATTCACTAGATAACTTTAAAAAGGGGTTGGATGTATGTTTGATTAAAATGGCAATGAACTAGAATATTGGTGCAGGGTGCAATCAGATTGACAGTTTTTGCAATATTGATGGAATTTTTCCCCCTAACGAGACAATTGCCAATGTCTGAATGTTTTCCTTTTGCCATCGATCAATTCACAAATCACACAATGTAAAGAGGTTAAACTCCATGGACTAAAAGTGCTTTTTTTCAAGCTCAAATACGATGCAACAATTAAAAAAAATATTTATTTACTATACACAGTTCTGGACAGCCACATTACTGTTTTATATTAGAACCTCTATCTGTTTGCATATCTGTCTTGGCAAGTTGGAGAACCCTTGTCACATGAGACTGCTGTATTGTATCAGGGCAGATGTTCATACATTTTACAGTTTATTTAATTTACTAAGATTAGAGTTTGATGATCCGACTCTAAGGGTTCAATGGGGAAATTATGAAACATGCATGATAATAACAAACCTGTTTCTAGAAAAAACAATAAATAATTCCAGACTTCCATTTTCTTTTTCAAGAGGGTGTGTCTGTAAACTAATGAAATTCCCGTTATTGCAGGTAAAAGCTCTGCAACATGGCAAACCTGCTCCATTGATCTCCATTGTGTTATTATTTTGCTTTCTATTCTAAAAGCTTTTGTTCTTTTTAAAGTGTACTTTAAAAAATTGTATACAGTAACAGCGGCACAGAAAAAGCGAAAGGTCGTAGAGATAGGAAAAAATGTGTCCAACTGAATGAAGAATACAAGAGGATAGCAAGAAGAGACAAGGACACACCAAACTCTAACCTATAATTAGGTATGTGATATGTGCAATATATTGCTGCTGACATACATACAGGAAGCTGCAAGGAGATTGGCTGAGCAAACAACAGCAGATAAATAGTGGGTTAATATTGCTCCCCTGATGCTGCATGCTAATGGGGGGAGGGGGGTCAAATGCCTATGTAGACACCCCCTGGAGGTGTCAACATAATAATTAGAGGGATTTTTAGATATTAATAAAAATAAAATATTTTATGAGACGTGCTGCATACACATAAGCTACTCTTTGCCTAAGGATTGCAGAAATGTATTAATCCATGAAACTTGGATATGCCTTTAGGATCCTACAAGCTCAACTATAACTATATATGGACCAGGAACTACCACATGTGCAAGCCGGGTTCGGTAGAGGAAGAGAAACAAGAGATCAAATTGCCAATGTCTCCTGGATAATAGGAGAGTTCCTGAAAAATATTTAGTTTTACTTTGCAGACTATTCTAAAGTTTTTGACTTTATGGATCACAACAAAATGTGTCAGTTCTTAAAAAGATGGGCATACCAGAACATCTCAGCTGCCTCCTGAGGAATTTGTATGTGGACCAAGAATCTAGGATCAGAATTGAACATAGAAAAACAAAATGGTTCAAGATCGGAAAAGATGTGGAACAAGGTTGTTTATTGTCGCCTTATTTATTCAACTTATATGTAGAGTACATCCTGCGTAAGGCAGGGTTGGATGAATCCAAAGCTGGAATCAATATTACTGGCAGAAACAACTTCAGATACGAGGATGATACTACTCTGATAGATGAGAGTGAGGAGGAACTAAAGGACCTATTGATGAGGGTGAAAGAAGAGAGTGCAAAAGCTGGCCTGCTGCTCAATGTTAAAAAGACAAAGATCATGGCAAGCAGGAATCTCAGTTCCTGGCAAATAAATGGGGAAGAAGTGGAGGCAGTGACAGATTTTATTTCCCTTGGCTCTGTAGCCATGAAATTAAAATACCTTTGCTTCTGGAGAGAAAAGCTAGGGCAAGCTAGTAAAATGTAATAAGCTAAGTTCTGCATGGTTAAAACTATTGTATTCCCAGTAATAACATATGGATGTTACAACTGGACCTTTATGGAAGGATGAGTGCTGTAGTATTGACACTTTAGAATTTTGGTGTTTGACTCCAAGAAAATAAAATAAATCAATACTTTAGGAAATCAAGCCAAACTGTTTCAATTAACAATTAATAATAAATAGTGCACATTAAAAAGATCAATAGAGATCTAAAAAGGTTGAACTTGAGGGACTAACTCTTTATTCATCCTCCAATACTATACTATTAATAATTATTTAATCAACAAATTAATTAATAACTAATCCGCATATTGCAGATCAGAGGAGATCTTAACAGGTTGAACTTGATGGACTGAAAGTCTTTTTTCAACCTAAATTACTATGTAACTATGTAACTATGTTTGAAGGAAGGAATGTTTATGAGGCTGAAGCTTAAATATGTTGACCATATCATGAGAAGACAAGATTCCTTGTGGAAGACTCTGATGCTGGGAAAGATTGAAGGCACACAAAGAAAAGGCACAGCAGAGGCGGGGATAAACAGATGAGGTCACTGAAGCAATGAACATGAGTTTCATGGAGCTTAGAGGGACAGTGGCTGACAGATGTGCCCTTACGTGCTGAGGTCCATAGAGTCACAGAGAGTCAGACACGACTGAATGACTAAACAACAAACCTTGGCCAATAAGGTATAAAACATGTAATCCTAATTAACAAATCTGTGCATAGCAGTTATATAAAGGATACATCTGATGCTTCAGTAAATGTTTCTTCTTAGATTTTCTCATCTTAGTTTTCTCAGAAAATGCTCTAGCGATTTCAAACAATTTCTTCCTGGTAGCTGAAAAAAATAGAACAAAGTGTTAGTGTTTACTGGTAATTCATACTTTCCAAATGTCCCTTTTCCAACATAAAAACTGTAGCCTAGTGATGTCGCGAACATAAAATTTTCAGATGGCGAACCGCCGCAAATGTTCGCAAACCGGCAAACCCGGCGAACCGCCATAGACTTCAATGGGCAGGCGGATTTTAAAACCCACAGGGACTCTTTCTGGCCACAATAGTGATGGAAAAGTTGTTTTAAGGGTACTAACACCTGGACTGTGGCATGCCGGAGGGGGATCCATGTCAAAACTCCCACGGAAAATTACATAGTTGATGCAGAGTCTGGTTTTATTCCATAAAGGGCATAAATAACCTAACATCTCCCTCCATCATCATCCTCCCCTGTATCTCTTTACCCCCTCCCTCATCATCCTCCCCTGTGTCTCTTCCCCCCTCCATCATCAATCCTCCCCTGTGTCTCTTTTCCCCTCCCTCATCATCCTCCCCTGTGTCTCTTTTCCCCCTCCCTCATCATCTTCCCCTGTATCTCTTTTCCCCCTCCCTCATCATCTTCCCGTGTCTCTTTTCCCCCTCCCTCATCATCTTCCCCTGTGTCTCTTCCCCCCCTCCCTCATCATCCTCCCTTGTGTCTCTTTCCCCCCTTCCTCATCACCCTCCCCTGTATCTCTTTACCCCCTCCCTCATCATCCTCCCCTGTGTCTGTTTCCCCCCTCCCTCATCATCCTCCCCTGTGTCTCCTCCCCCCTCCCTCATCATCCTCCCCCCTCCCTTGATGATAAGGGGGGGAAGAGACACAGGGATAAGTGTGAGGGGTGTTAGGGATAAGGGTGAGGGGGTTAGGGTGAGGGGTGTTAGGGCTAAGTGTGAGGGGTGTTAGGGTGAGGGGTGTTAGGGATAAGTGTAAGGGGTGTTAGGGTGAGGCATGTTAGGAATAAGTGTGAGGGGTGTTAGGTCTTAGGGATAAGTGTGAGAATGTTAGGGTTAGGTTGATGGGTGTTATGGATAAGTGTGAGGGGTGTTAGGGTTAGGGATGTTAGGGTTAGGTGTTAGGGAAAGGGATGTTAGGGTTAGGTGTTAGGGTAAGGGCTGTTAGGGATAAGTGTAAGGGGGTATTAGGGTTAGATGTTAGGGTGAGGGGTGTTAAGGATAAGTGTGGGGGGTGTTAGGTCTTAGGGATAAGTGTGAGAATGTTAGGGTTAGGTGTTAGGTTGATGGGTGTTATGGATAAGTGTGAGGGGTGTTAGGGTAAGGGGTGGTAGGGATAAGTGTGATGGGTGTTAAGGTAAGGGATGTTAGGGTTAGGTGTTAGGGTAAGGGCTCTTAGGGATAAGTGTAAGGGGGTATTAGGGTTAGGTGTTAGGGTGAGGGGTGTTAGGGATAAGTGTGAGGGGTGTTAGTGTAAGGGGTGTTAGGGATAAGTGTGAGGGGTGTTAGGGTTAGGTGTTAGGGATAAGTGTAAGGGATGTTAGGGTTAGGGATAAGTGTGAGGGGTGTTAGGGTGAGGGATGTTAGGGTTAGGTGTTAGGGATAAGTGTGAGGGGTGTTAGGGTTAGGTGCTAAGGTGAGGGGAGGATGATGATAAGGGGGGAAGAGACACAGGGGTGTCCTTGCAACAGAGATCAAAAAAGAGTCCTTCAGGACTGTATTGCACACTGTGTACAGTAGCCTAGCTATGGTTTTCCCTATTGATGCAGTATTACCTACACTCAGCCTCCTCTCAGTAAGACTGCAAGTTAGTTATGATTTAAAAATGGCTGCTGTCCATGAGTTAGAAGGGTCTGGAAGGCAGGGTATGATGCTGATTGGCTGGAATGTGTCTGCTGACTGTAAGTTGCAGGGTCAAAGTTTGCTCAATGATAAAGTATAGGGGGCGGATCGAACATTGCATATGTTCGCAGTTCGCCGCGAACGCGAACATGCTATGTTCGCCGGGAACAGTCCGCCGGCGAACTATTCGCGACATCTCTACTGTAGCCAAACCAGTATCAAGGAGATATGATTTTGGATACATTTTAGTTATATTGAAAGAACACAGACATTTCTGGATGTCCTTAAGTTCCTTTTTATATTGAAGATCATTTACCATTGACCTGGCACATTTACCAGGCTTTAAGCTGTTTAAGCAGAATAATTTGTTATGGTAAAGTTTTATAGCTATACACATGTGAGCACCAATGGATGAGCAACCATTACACTGAATTTTAAGAGCAAGAAATGAGACTGATACAAATGTTATTTAAATATGTGCCCTTTGCTAAGAAGACAAAACATTATACTATTTCAGGGGAAGTTCAGATTTAGAAAAATCCAAAGTGATCAGATAAGTTCCATATATTTCCCTAAAAAGAAAAAATATTAGTGAAGACATTTAAATGAAGTGCACCATCTACTGGCTCACTTTTCTAATCTTTGTAACCTAAAAGTAAGATCTTCTTTCTTCTTTTGAACATGTACAGATACCTCTCAACATTTCAAATGGCCAGAGGGACACTTAACCACCACTTTTAATTTAACTCCGTTCTCCATAAGGATCTCTGAAGTCTCTAACATTAACCCCCCCTAAACAACCAACCCTAAAGAGAGTACAGAAAATAAAAACAATATATAATATAAAATAATAAAAAATTACTGAAAATGAAAAAGAATTACATGGAAAAATATTATACATAGTTACATAGTAATTGAGGTTGAAAAAAGACTTTTAGTTAATCAAGTTCAACCTTTTAAGATCTCCTCTGGTCTGCAACATGCGGATTCATTTTTAATTGATCCAGAGGAAGGCAAACAAAAAAAAAATCAAGTGAAACTTAGCCAAAGGGGAAAAAAAAATTCCTTCCTGACCCCCAGATACTGGCGATCGGATTCCTCCCTGAATCAATACTTACTCTCTAATTAACCAGGATAACCCTGAATGCCCTTTCTAATTAAAACAATGTGTCAAGTTCCTTTTTAAAGTTATCTATCGAACTCGCTGTCCCCACCTCCTTTGGTAGAGAATTCCACAGAATAACCACCCTTACTGTGAAGAACCTTTTTCTTTCTTTGAGGTGGAATCTGTTTACTTTTAACCTCAAAGGATGTCCTCTTGTCAGTTGAAACCTCTTGGCATAAAAAGCACACTAGACAAAGCATTATACTGACCCTGGATGTATTTACAGTGCCTTGCAAAAGTATTCACCCCCTTGGCATTTTTCGTGTTTTGTTGCCTCACAACCTGGATAAACATGGATTGTTTGCATCATTTAATTTACAGAACATGCCCATAACTTTGAAGATGCTTTTTGTTTTTTATATTGAAGCAAAATACAAATAGGACAAAATAACAGAAAAAGTCATAACCATTCACCTCCCCTAAAATCAATACTTTGTAGAGACACCTTTTGCAGCAATCACAGCTCCAAGTGACTTTGGATAAGTCTCTATGAGCTTGGCACATCTTACCACTGGGAATTTGCCCATTCCTCCGTGCAAAACTGCTCCAGCTCCTTCAAGTTGGATGTTTGCGCTTGTGTACAGAAATCTTTAAGTCTGGCCACATATTTTCTATTGGATTGAGGTCTGGGCTTTGACTAGGCAATTCCCACACATTTACATGTTTCCCTTTAAAGCACTCAAGTGTTGCTTTAGCATTGTGTTTGGGGTCATTGTCCTGCTGGAAGGTGAACCTCCGTCCTAGCCTCAAATCAGGCTACAGGTACAGGTTTTGCTCAAGAATATCCCTGTATTTAGCACCATCCATCTTTCCCTCAACTCTGACCAGTTTCCCAGTCCCAGCTGCTGAAAAATGGGATGGTGTTCTTTGGGTGATGTGATGTGTAGGGTTTGCACCAGACATAGCATTTTCTTTGATGTCCAAAAAGTTCAATTTTAGTCTCATCAGACCAGAAAACCTTCCTCCATAAATTTTGGGAGTCTCCCACGTGCCTTTTCGCAAACTCAAAATGTGCCATTTGTTTTTTTGCTGAAAGTAATGGTTTCTTCTGGCCACTCTGCCATAAAGTCCAACTCTATGGAGCATACGGCTATTGTCGTCCTATGTACAGATACACCAGTCTCTGCTGTGGTACTCTGCAGCTCCTCCAAGGTTACCTTAGGTCTCTGTGCTGCCTCTCTGATTAACGCCCTCCTTGCCCGGTCAGTGAGTTTTGGTGGGCGGCCGTCTCTTGGCAGGTTTGCTGTTGTGCCATGTTCTTTCCATTTGGTTATGATAGATTTGATGGTGCTCCTGAGGATCATCAAAGATTTGGATATTTTTTTATAACCTAACCCTCACTTGTACTTCTCAGCAACATTCTCCCTTAATTGTTTGGAGAGTTCCTTGGTCTTTATGGCAGTGTTTGGTTAGTGGTGCCTCTTTCTTCGGTGTTGCAGTCTCTGGGGCCTTTCAAAAAATGTGTGTATGTAATGACAGATCATGTGACACCTAGATTGCACACAGGTGGACATCATATCACTTATTATGTGACTTCTGAAGGTAATTGGTTACACCAGAGCTTTTTATGGGCTTCATAACAGAGGGGGTGAATACATACACACATGCCAATTTTCTGTTTTCTATTTCTAAAAATAGTTTTATGAATATGTTTTTCTCATTTCACCTCACCAACTTAGACTATTGTGTTCTGATCCATCACATAAAATTCAGGATTAACAAAACATTAAACTTAAGGCTGTAATGTAACAAAATAGGTAAAAAGTTAAGAGGGTGAATATTTTTGCAAGGCACTGTATATAAGGCAATCATCTCTTATACACCATTTTTCTAAAGAAGAGCGAGGTAGCCATGAGTGTCCAGTAATCTAGATGAATAATCAGAGTAATGCAGTATATAGTGATACCTTTTTTGATGGACAAACATATTCATAGTTTTCATGATTAGCTTTTGAGAGCGCACCTCTCTTTTTCAAGTCTGAAGCATTTCTGATATATTCCCATCGAAACACAAAAAACAGTTTAAAAAATAATAATAAAAAAAAAGTTCTGTTCAGTTGGCTGTTTCGGTGTAGGTCAAAAGTAAAATAATAATAATATAAAGGAATATGTCTATTCAAACAGGATTATAAGTAGGAGCCAACATGGATTTATGAACGAGAGGTCATGTCAAACAAACCTACCGTATATACACGAGTATAAGCCGACCCGAGTATAAGCCGAGGCAACCATTTTACCACAAAATACTGGGTTAAATGAGTGACTCGAGTATAAGCCGAGGGTGGGAAATATTCTGCCCCCTGTGTCCCCCTCTCTCTCTGTGTCTCTTCTCCCATCTCCCTCCCTCCCTTATCACCCTCCTCATCCTCAACCTCCCTCCTCATCCTCAACCTCCCTCATCCTCAACCTCCCTCCTCATCCCCAACCTCCCTCCTCATCCCCAACCTCCCTCCTCATCCCCAACCCCCTCCTCATCCTCCCTCCTCAACCCCCCATCCTCATCCTCTGTCCTCAACCCCCCATCCTCAACCACCCTCCTCAACAATTTTAAAAAAAGGGCTGAAAAACTTGGCTTATACTCGAGTATATGCGGTAATTAGCTTCTATGAGGAGGTTAGTAGGAACTTGGATCAAGGCAACTCAGTGGATGTAGTCTATTTGGATTTTGCAGAGGTGTTTGATACAGTGCCCCATGGGAGCAAACTAAGGGATACAGGAATTGCCATAAATATTTGCCTATGGATTGAGAGCTGGCTAAAAAACAGGAAGCAAAGTGTTGTTGTAAATGGAACCTACTCCGATTGGACTAATGTGGTAAGTGGGGTTCCTCAGGGCTCAGTATTAGGTGCCCTCTTTTTTAACATATTTATTAATGACTTGGAAGTGGGATTGGAGTGTGATGTCTCGATTTTTGCTGATGACACAAAGTTGTGCAAGGTAATTAAATCAGAAATTATGTACTTTCCCTCCAAAGGGATTTGCATAAATTAGAGGAATGGGCATCTAAGTGGCAGATGAGATTTAATACAAATAAATGTAAAGTTATGCATCTGTGAAGGGAAAATAGCCATGCAATTTATAATCTTAATGGAGCAAATCTAGAGGTATCAGATATTGAAAGGGGGTTTGGGAGTACTTGTGGACAACCGCCTAGGTAACAGTGCTCAATGCCAAGCAGCAGCTGCAAAAGCAAGTAACATATTAGCATGTATTAAGAAGGGTATAGAAGCAAGGGAAGCAAATATAATTCTCCCACTATACAAATCTTTAGTATGCCCTCATTTGGAATATGGAGTACAATTTTGGGCACCACTACATAAAATGGACATTTTAGAGCTGGAAAAGTGCAGAGGAGGGCAACAAAGCTAATAAAGGGAATGGAGGGACTAAGTTATGAAGAAAGACTAACAAAATTAAACGTATTTACACTAGAAAAAAGAGCATTTAAGAGGGGATATGATTACCTTATATAAATATATCCAGGGAGCTTTTTGTGCCAAGAGGTTTTCAACTGACAAGGGGACATCCTTTGAGATTAGAAGTAAAAAGATTTCACCTTAAAGAAAGAAAAGGGTTCTTCACAGTAAAGGTGGTTAATCTGTGGAATTGTCTAGCAAAGGAGGCGGTGACAGCGATTTTGATAGATAACTTTAAAAAGGGATTGGATTTATTTTTAAATAAAAAGGGCATTAAGGGCTATCCTGGATAAATAGAGAGGGAGTATTGATCCACGGATGAATGTAATCACCAGTATCTGGCGTCCGGAAATTAAGAAAAAATGATTTCCCTGTTGAGACAATTGGCAGTTTTTCCAGGTTTGTTTCTGTTTGCCTTCCTCTGGATCAATTAACAATAAATCTGCGTATTGCAGATCAGAGGAGATCTAAAAAGGTTGAACTTGATGGACTAAAGTCTTTTTTCAACCTAAATTACTATGTAACTATGTAAACAGGGCCGTAAATATATTTGTACATCTTGATAATTTGAGGTACCATAAAACTGTTACAGGGATAGTACAGGGATTTTTGTTGCTTGCTTTTTCTGTTTTTTTTGGTCTGGTTTCTTTCAAACTAGACCAAAAAAACAGAAAAAGCAAGCAACAAAAATAAACCTAAAACACGAAACCTATCTGTAATGTAAAATTAAGAGAATTCTAGATAATGCAACAGGAATTCCATGTTACCATTAAGACTTGTGTTCTTCGAATTAAAGTGTGTTATCATTTTCATTTCAAAGGCCTTTCTTTCTTGTGTGTTTTTAAAATGACCTCTGAGTATCTTTATTTTCAGGTTTTGTATGGAGTGGTTATTTTGTGAAAAGTGGTGTCCAACTGGAATACAGTAACTGTCCTCGTGCTTTTTTGATGGAGCTTCTGTGTAGATTCATCTGTAAATGTAGTTTCTGGCTGGTTTCCCCAATGTAGCATCCATTTTAACATATAGTGCATTGTATCTTGTACACTACATTGGATGATGTGCATGAATATGCGCCTCTGATGTTATAGCACTTGTTGTTATGCGTGGCTGTGTCCTCTTTGCAGCTGTGCTGACATAATTTGCAGCAATTTTTATTGGCGGACTTGATGATATTTTCTCTGTGGTGCTGTTCATTTGCCAATCTTCTGTTCACCAATGTTTGTCTCAGATTTGGTGGTTGTCTGAATGCGAGAATGGGGAGTTTGGGGAATATATGTTTTAGTTCTGTGTCATTCATATATATATATTAATATATATATATATATATATATTAATATATATATATATATATATATATTAATATATATATATATATATATATATATATATATATATATATATATATATATATATATATATATATATACAGGGAGTGCAGAATTATTAGGCAAGTTGTATTTCTGAGGATTAATTTTATTATTGAACAACAACCATGTTCTCAATGAACCCAAAAAACTCATCAATATCAAAGCTGTATATCTTTGGAAGTAGTTTTTAGTTTGTTTTTAGTTTTAGCTATTTTAGGGGGATATCTGTGTGTGCAGGTGACTATTACTGTGCATAATTATTAGGCAACTTAACAAAAAACAAATATATACCCATTTCAATTATTTATTTTTACCAGTGAAACCAATATAACATCTCAACATTCACAAATATACATTTCTGACATTCAAAAACAAAACAAAAACAAATCAGTGACCAATATAGCCACCTTTCTTTGCAAGGACACTCAAAAGCCTGCCATTCGTGGATTCTGTCAGTGTTTTGATCTGTTCACCATCAACATTGCGTGCAGCAGCAACCACAGCCTCCCAGAAACTGTTCAGAGAGGTGTACTGTTTTCCCTCCTTGTAAATCTCACATTTGATGATGGACCACAGGTTCTCAATGGGGTTCAGATCAGGTGAACAAGGAGGCCATGTCATTAGATTTTCTTCTTTTATACCCTTTCTTGCCAGCCACGCTGTGGAGTACTTGGACGCGTGTGATGGAGCATTGTCCTGCATGAAAATCATGTTTTTCTTGAAGGATGCAGACTTCTTCCTGTACCACTGCTTGAAGAAGGTGTCTTCCAGGAACTGGCAGTAGGACTGGGAGTTGAGCTTGACTCCATCCTCAACCCGAAAAGGCCCCACAAGCTCATCTTTGATGATACCAGCCCAAACCAGTACTCCACCTCCACCTTGCTGGCGTCTGAGTCGGACTGGAGCTCTCTGCCCTTTACCAATCCAGCCACGGGCCCATCCATCTGGCCCATCAAGACTCACTCTCATTTCATCAGTCCATAAAACCTTAGAAAAATCAGTCTTGAGATATTTCTTGGCCCAGTCTTGACGTTTCAGCTTGTGTGTCTTGTTCAGTGGTGGTCGTCTTTCAGCCTTTCTTACCTTGGCCATGTCTCTGAGTATTGCACACCTTGTGCTTTTAGGCACTCCAGTGATGTTGCAGCTCTGAAATATGGACAAACTGGTGGCAAGTGGCATCGTGGCAGCTGCACGCTTGACTTTTCTCAGTTTATGGGCAGTTATTTTGCGCCTTGGTTTTTCCACACGCTTCTTGCGACCCTGTTGACTATTTTGAATGAAACGCTTGATTGTTCGATGATCACGCTTCAGAAGCTTTGCAATTTTAAGAGTGCTGCATCCCTCTGCAAGATATCTCACTATTTTTGACTTTTCTGAGCCTGTCAAGTCCTTCTTTTGACCCATTTTGCCAAAGGAAAGGAAGTTGCCTAATAATTATGCACACCTGATATAGGGTGTTGATGTCATTAGACCACACCCCTTCTCATTACAGAGATGCACATCACCTAATATGCTTAATTGGTAGTAGGCTTTCGAGCCTATACAGCTTGGAGTAAGACAACATGCATAAAGAGAATGATGTGGTCAAAATACTCATTTGCCTAATAATTCTGCACTCCCTGTATATATATATATATATATATATATATATATACATATATATTTACAGATTTCTGTGTGCATTAAATATACTGTGCAAGACTGAATCTACAGTGCTTGTTTGGTGTGGAAAGACCAGTTTCTGCCGTTAGGGGGAGTGAAGAGTATATTTATGCTATGAAGGATGCAATTGTGCTGTATTTCTATGACAGAACAGACTTGTCTGAAAAAAAATATCAACCCACACCATCGAACAAGTTTGATGAGTATTTAACATGAACAGTTAATGATTTTAAGTGTAGAAAGCTAATATTAACACAAGGAACAGTGTGGTAGATGTGCCCTTAGACTAGTGAATTGTATAAAAACTTAAAGTCTTATTATGTGCTCTACTCAGAGTCACTGAAGTCCCAAATTTTCTATTTTGCATTTTAGTTTTATGCATTATAAAAGCTTTTTGCGCATGTCTCATTTAAATGTAAATGTTCTATGCTATAAACCATTTGTTTTCATATAAAAATACTTTTGATACATTTTAAAACATGATCTTTCAAATACAAGATAGAAAATATATGTAAAAAGATGTCACCTCTGCTTCAATTACATTTTTTTTAAATACTATGTACTACTATGGATACTTTTGCTACTATGGATCCTTACCCCTGCTGGATCGCTACCTTGTCTTGGTGAAGGGACTTGTGTACTTGAATGAAGCTATGAGCTATACCATGTACGGTCAGCCAAGATGGGCAGGTCATGACAGAGAGGTCAGACAAATCACGGTCCACTGGAGAAGGAACTGGCAAGCAACTCCAGTATCTTTGCTAAGAAAACTTTATGGACAGGCACAACTAGAGACATAATGATATGGCACTGGAAGATGAGCCCCTCAGGTCAGAAGGTGTCTACCACATTACTGAGGAAGAGCAGAGGGCAAGTACAAGTAACACCAGATCTAATGAAGTGGTTGGCCAAAGCCGAAAGGAAACTCCACTGCAGATGTGTCTGGAGGGGAAAGGAAAGTCTGATGCTGCAAAGATCAATTCAGAATAGGAACCTGAAATGTTAGTACTATGAACCAAGGCAAACTAGATGTGGTCAAGAATGAAATTACAAGGTTAAACATTGATATCCTGGGCATTGGTGAACCGAAATGGACTGGAATGAGACATTTCACATCAGACAACCACCAGATCTGCTAGTGTGGTCAAGAAACCCACAGAAGAAATGGAGTAGACATCCTAGTCAATCAAAGATTGGCCAAACCAGTCCTTGGTTACAACCCAATAAATATGCAGTGGAAGTAAAGAAAATATTTAAGGTACTAGACCTTGAAGATAGAATGAAAGGACTGAAGTCTGCAACATAATCCAGGAAACAGCAACAAAGAATATCCCTAAAAGAAAGAACAGTAAGAGGTCAAACTGGCTGTCTGATGAGGCTTTGAAAGTAGCTCAGGAAAGAAGGGAAGTAAAAGGTAGTGGAGATAAGAAAAGATTTGTCCAACTGAATGCAGAATTCCAGAGGATAGCAAGAAGAGACAAGAAGACATTCTACAATGAGTGATGTAAAGAGATTGAAGAAGATAACCAAATGGGTAAATCAAGAGATCTGGGAACCTAAAAGGCACCTTTCATGCGAAAGTGATAAAAGTAAAAAATGGTAGGGACTTAACAGAAGATCAGATAAAGAAGAGGTGTCAGGAATACACTGAAGATATATACAGGAAGGATCTTAACAGCAGTGATTACCTCAATAATTTGTTCAATGAGTTGGAGCCAGACATCTTGGAGACTGAAGTGGGATGGGCCCTAGCATGGTTTGCTGATAATAAGGCTGCAGGAGGTGATGGAATCCAAATTGAACTATTCAAAATTCTACAGGATGATGCTGTGAAAATGTTACTTGCCTTATGCCAACACACTTGGAAAGCTCAACAATGGCCAATAGACTGGAAAAGGTCCCAATCCCCCAAAAAGGCATTGCCAAAGAGTGCCCCAATTATTGAACAATTGCACTTATTTCACATGCCAGCAAGGTAATGCTTAAGATTCTATAAGCTTGACTCCAACAATATATGGACCAGGAACTACCAGCTGTGAAAACCGGGTTCCGCAGAGGAAGAGGCACAAGAGATCAAATTGCAAATGTCCGCTGGATAATAGAGAAAGCAAGAGAGTTCCAAAAAAACATTTACTTCTGCTCCATAGACTATTCTAAAGGCTTTGACTGTGTGGATCACAACAAAAATGTGGCATGTACTTTAATAGATGGGAGTACCAGATCATCTCATCCTCCTCCTAAAGAATCTGTATGTCGACCAAGAAGCCACGGTCAGAACCGAACATGGGGCAACAGAATGGTTCAAGATCGGGAAAGGAGTGCAACAAAGTTGTATATTGTCACCTTATTTATTCAACTTATATGCAGAATACATCCTGCGTAAGGCTGGACTGGATGAATCCAAAGCCGGAATAAATATTGCTGAAAGGAATATCAACAACCTCAGATACACAAATGATACTACTCTGATGGCTGAAAGTGAGGAGGAACTAAAGGACTTATTGATGAGGGTAAAAGAGTTTTTAACGTTGAGCAGCAGGCCAACTTTTGCAGACGAAGATCATGGCAAATAGACTGGGAAGAAGTGGAGGAAGCGACAGATTTTATTTTCCTTGGATCCAAGATCTCTGCAGATGGTGACTGTAGTCATGAAATTAAAAGATGTTTGCTTCTGGGGAGGAAGGCTATGGCAAGTTTGGACAAGCTAGTAAAAAGTAAATTTATTAAACTATCAACAAAGGTCCACATTGTTCAAACTATGGTATTCCCAGAAGTAAAATACGAATGTGAGAGCTAGACCATAAAGAAATCTGAGCACAGTAGAATTGACGCCTTTAAGCAGTCTTCTCCAACACCACAAGTCCCTAAAGTCAATAAATCAATACTTCAGGAAATCAAGACAAACTGTCCACTAGAAGGCATGATCATGAGGCATGAAGCTTAAATATTTTGGCCATATTATGAGATGGCAGGAGTCCCTAGAAAAGACTCTGATGCTGGGAAAGATTGATTGAAGGCACAAGAAGAAGGGGACGACCGAGGCAGAGATGGATAGATGAGGTCATTGAAGCAATGAACATGAACTTGATGGAGCTCAGAGAGGCATTGACTGAGAGATGCACCTGGGGTGCTGTGGTCCATAGTATAACGGAGAGTCGAATGCGACTGGATGACTAAACAACAACAACGGATCCTTAAGAGATCTAGTACATTGTCCAACCCCGGGTAACCTCTGTTTGATTAATAATGGTGTGAGCCGAGACAAAGACTACTTCTTATTGGTAAGTATGTCTACATGGCATTATACTGTATGCTCCTAAAAAAAATACTTAAGGTGTTACAGTCTGCTTCTCTGTCTTTGTGGTAGCAAAAACAATGCCCCACAAAGTTATCATTCAGTTAGATCACATTCCCCACCCTTATTAAGCATAAAGTAGCAGCATATATCATTCTCGTCATCTCAGAAATTATTTACTGAGCAGAAAAACTGATAGTACAATGTTGAAACAGTTTTGAATGCTCTTTAAAATAAAACAAAATTGTTGCTGGGGTGACAGTGTCTCTCAGGTTTTTCCGGATTTGATTTCTTTGCTTAGGACTCCTGTAATTTTCATGGACGTTGACAGAAAGTATTGGACAACAGTGGCCCTTTAAGCTAATTATCTGTGTTTGTTTAGCTAGTTCTAAATTCAAACTATCTTTTGTAATCACAGCCTTGAAATTCCTCACACATTGTATCCAGCAACAGTTTATTACAAGAGGAGGAGAAAAAAAATCAGTTGTGTATTACTTTAATGTAAGTTTTCTACACTATAGGCCATACATTTTTGAAAACATGCTCTTTTGCATGCTTGATAGAAAATGTGTGAATACAGTGCCCCTTAAATATAGCTGTGCTATATAACAGTGTGTTGAAACATATTGATGGATAAAAAAAAATCAATACTTACACTTTCCCATGTGTTTTAGCTTATCTCTAAATAAGGCATCATCAGATACAATACTGCTCGAGTCACAGCCTGCAGAAATGGCCCGGAGTTCATCAGCTGTAAAAAATCAATAATATCTAGTTAATATAAACAACACATTATTGCCGATTGTGCACATAAGAAACTAGAACACCCACTGTCTATCTGCAATATTTGAATATAATTAATATATTTTGTTAGATCCAGCCACATACACTATTAATGTTTCAAAATAATAAAATGCCTTTAGACAAAGCACATCAGGTAAACACTTTAATAGAATTTTTCTAAAGCTTAAATAATACATTTGATTAAAATATCCAGAAAATGAAATGCCCTCCGTCCTCCACCTCACTGCTATTTAGATTGTTTTGGACATCCAATTATAAGATGCAACAGCCAAGACTGATTTATATGTAGAGTTAATTTACTCCCCTAGAATATGAGCTGTCACATGCAATAAGCCAGCTGTAATATAAACAATTTGTATAACAAATAGGGGAGCAGAGAAGGGTTTGATTTTCTTTGATACTCTGAGCAGTAAAGTGTACACTTTAAAAGCTTTTATCAAAATGATTTGTTTACTAAAGACAAACATTTCAGCTTAAAGAAAAAGGTTGTTCTGTCTAATACTCTATGGATATTTTACATCATCAATTTCCTCTTACCAAGTTTATTTCTTCCACTTTTTCCCTTTATTATTTTGACTCAGAAGAAATAGCTAGGAGCAACAGCAATAACAAGAAAACTGAAAGTTAGATGAGGTTGGAGTGATTACGTTAAGAAAAGTTTGTCCCGTTAAGAAAGGTTTTTCCCGTTTTAACTAAAATACTTTACACACCTTTAAAATAACCAATTTATATTAATTTATTTGCTAGGAAATAGCTTTAAAAAAAGTAAATTCAAGAAAATTTATCAAAACATACTAAATCCCAGGCTTGACAAATTTATTGCATTTTAAGGATAGTGGAAATATTCAATGAAAAAATACTAATTTGCCATCCCTTAGTATAGATAAAGCCATGCCTTTGTGAAAGCTGTAGAATTGGAAAAATGCAACTTAAAAACATTTAAAATGTTAAAAGATTTAAGAGCAGTAATGCATGTTATAATAAAAACATATCAGGCAAAGGGGGAATAAAGTACTTTTTATGCAACAGGAGAATGAAAGGTTATCAAACAAACACAAAAAAAAGATCCTGCTGAACCTTTTCGATGAAGCCTTAAGTGGTGGCGGTAAGGATTCTCTGCTACATGGAGTGAAAGGGTTCTAAATTTATTAGGGAAAAGGGACTGATAATTATGTTTATAGATCATCCTAGGGGTGATCTGACCCCTTTTATACAGGGTCGAGATACATTATTATGATCCCCACCTACTTTTAACGTCAGTAGAGTGTAGCGTATAAGGTGACATGTAGGCATTCTGTAAACATACAGGGAGTGCAGAATTATTAGGCAAATAAGTATTTTGACCACATCATCCTCTTTATGCATGTTGTCTTACTCCAAGCTGTATAGGCTCGAAAGCCTACTACCAATTAAGCATATTAGGTGATGTGCATCTCTGTAATGAGAAGGGGTGTGGTCTAATGACATCAACACCCTATATCAGGTGTGCATAATTATTAGGCAACTTCCTTTCCTTTGGCAAAATGGGTCAAAAGAAGGACTTGACAGGCTCAGAAAAGTCAAAAATAGTGAGATATCTTGCAGAGGGATGCAGCACTCTTAAAATTGCAAAGCTTCTGAAGCGTGATCATCGAACAATCAAGCGTTTCATTCAAAATAGTCAACAGGGTCGCAAGAAGCGTGTGGAAAAACCAAGGCGCAAAATAACTGCCCATGAACTGAGAAAAGTCAAGCGTGCAGCTGCCACGATGCCATTTGCCACCAGTTTGGCCATATTTCAGAGCTGCAACATCACTGGAGTGCCCAAAAGCACAAGGTGTGCAATACTCAGAGACATGGCCAAGGTAAGAAAGGCTGAAAGACGACCACCACTGAACAAGACACACAAGCTGAAACGTCAAGACTGGGCCAAGAAATATCTCAAGACTGATTTTTCTAAGGTTTTATGGACTGATGAAATGAGAGTGAGTCTTGATGGGCCAGATGGATGGGCCCGTGGCTGGATTGGTAAAGGGCAGAGAGCTCCAGTCCGACTCAGACGCCAGCAAGGTGGAGGTGGAGTACTGGTTTGGGCTGGTATCATCAAAGATGAGCTTGTGGGGCCTTTTCGGGTTGAGGATGGAGTCAAGCTCAACTCCCAGTCCTACTGCCAGTTCCTGGAAGACACCTTCTTCAAGCAGTGGTACAGATAGAAGTCTGCATCCTTCAAGAAAAACATGATTTTCATGCAGGACAATGCTCCATCACACGCGTCCAAGTACTCCACAGCGTGGCTGGCAAGAAAGGGTATAAAAGAAGAAAATCTAATGACATGGCCTCCTTGTTCACCTGATCTGAACCCCATTGAGAACCTGTGGTCCATCATCAAATGTGAGATTTACAAGGAGGGAAAACAGTACACCTCTCTGAACAGTGTCTGGAAGGCTGTGGTTGCTGCTGCACGCAATGTTGATGGTGAACAGATCAAAACACTGACAGAATCCATGGATGGCAGGCTTTTGAGTGTCCTTGCAAAGAAAGGTGGCTATATTGGTCACTGATTTGTTTTTGTTTTGTTTTTGAATGTCAGAAATGTATATTTGTGAATGTTGAGATGTTATATTGGTTTCACTGGTAAAAATAAATAATTGAAATGGGTATATATTTGTTTTTCGTTAAGTTGCCTAATAATTATGCACAGTAATAGTCACCTGCACACACAGATATCCCCCTAAAATAGCTAAAACTAAAAACAACTCCAAAAATATTCAGCTTTGATATTAATGAGTTTTTTGGGTTCATTGAGAACATGGTTGTTGTTCAATAATAAAATTAATCCTCAAAAATACAACTTGCCTAATAATTCTGCACTCCCTGTATAAACCATTGCTGTCATGGGTAAAACGTGCAATTTATCCGACTTTGAAAATGGGGGGATCATTGGCTTTTGGGCCAAGGGTGGCAGTATTTCTGTAACAGAGAAGTTTGTGAACTCTTCTTTTGCTGCTGTGGTTAAAGTGTCCCGGGACTGGACAAGGAGCACAGTTGTAAATAAACACCGTTGAAACTATACAGCACCACGTGCCATTGATGTCAGAGGTGAACGTCAGCTGCAAAGGTGTGTGAGGGCCAAACAACATGCTACCGTTGAACAACTCACGGTCCAAGCAAACCAGGGGGCTACCAGACATATGTCTAAAACATCAGTATAGCCAACCATGTTGAGCATGGGGCTCCAAAGCAAATGGCTGGTCACTGCACCCATGCTGACAAGGGTTCATTGTCAGAAACGTCTTCAATTTGAACAACGGTACCAACATTGGACCTCTTCTGATTGGCAAAGAGTTGCCTTCTCTTATGAGTCACATTTTCTGCTCCATCGACTGGACAGACATGTCATGCGCTAAACCTCCAAGAACAAACACTCTGCAGCAATTGTTGAAAGAACCCAAGTTGGTGGTGGCAGTGTTATAGTCTGGGGAATGTTGTCTTGGCATTGTCTGTGTCCACTCATACCTCTGGAAGGCACTCTCAACCGAATGACTGATCTATCCATCCTGGCTGATCAATTACACCCATGCATGCTGACCGTCTCCCCTGGAGCGGATGGGATCTTCCAGCACGAAAATGCAGCAAGTCATATGGCCTCCACCGCGCACTCTTCAGCAGCTGTCAGATGCACTGCAGTCTGCATGGCTCCAGATACCCTTGCCAACCTTCCAGCATCACTCACTAACTACCACACCGTCTAATTGCTGTCCGTGCTGCACACAGGGCTTATTCAGAATATTAGCTGGTGGTCAATTCAGTGTGACTGGACCATGTATATTGTTGGCTTTTGTATTGACTCCTATAGGCACCGAGCTTCAATAAAGAAGTTGAGCTCTGCCACTGGCTTTAAGGGAGCGGTTAATTGACTACATGTCATTGCCTTAGATTGTAAGTTTGCGAGTTTTCAATTGTGTGTCCATGTCTTGGAAACAAGCACTATGTGCATTTGATTATATGCTCAAAAACAGGGCCCTCCATTCTTTATAAGGTGTTAAGTTTGTTTTTTGCCTTGTACAATACCACTGTACAGCGCTACGGAATATGTTGGCGCGATATAAATAAAGACAATAATAATAATAATAATAATGTCATCCTGAAAATCTAAAGAGGTCCAAAAAACTTTCTGGGTGTCTAACAGTATCTGCATTAAGCAGTGTTAGAAAAAATGGCAATATAAATATTTTAATACATTTCTGTGTGTGAATATCTAATTTGAAAGATATGTTAATTTTAATTCAGATGATATCTAGTATTGCCATCAGTAAAACTGCGATTCTTGTAGGACTTATTATTATTATCGTTTATAAAGCGCCAACATATTTCGTAGCGCTGTACATAAGATACGTTCAAGACAAAGAAACATACAAATTAACAAATAGCAAGGCAAGGAGGGCCCTGTCTTTGAGCCTCAAATCCACAGTGCTTTCCCTAAAGCACTTGATATTGAATCTCTGTATACTTCTAGTCCACGATAAAGGATTATGGCAAACTGCGTTTTTGAAGACAAAAAGGGAGGAATTTCAGTAAACCTAATAAGTTTGTAATAGATCTGTTAAGATTAATTTTACAGAATAATTATATATGGTCAGTTTTAGATGCAAATACATGGTACAACCATGTGTGCTCCCACTTACACAGGGCTACATTTGGGTTGACTGCTTAGGGTTGAACTGGGTGAGTGAGATGGGGAACATGTCACATATAGGCAGTGTTCATTGACAATGTTATTTTGAGTTGGGAGGTGTTTTTTCTTAAAGATCTGAATATGAATATCCTCAATTTAAACATGAAAGTGAATAAAATACATAACTCAAATGATTTCCATATAAGTGTGCTCATTGTTTTAGATGTAAATATATAAGAATCCATGTTAATATATAATCTCAATACAGTGACTCCTAGTGGTCTTTCTGAAGAGATTAGGTGTGCATGGTTTATTACTTTTTGGCATCTAATTAATTAGGTGTGCCTCAAATTACAAAAAAACTAAAAAAAAAACTAACTATAGTAAAAACAGTGTAAAAATAGTGTAGTACCACTCTCAGAAACTTGATTGCCAGTTTCCCACTCTCCTTTCCCCATGCATCTAGCCTGCAGAGAGGGAAAATGGGAGCAAGAAATATTTTCTACCTTCTCCATTCTTTATCACTCCTCTGCTCTTTGTGTGGTTGAATTAATTTGACTGAATGTGGCCCTGGTAAGGTGCATATTATTTATACTATATATATATAAGGAGTGAAGCAGCCATGAATTTACAGTAATACAGTTATATATATATATATATATGTTTCCTCACACCACCTTCCTTATTATAACCTCCTGCCTCTTTCTCAGACTCTCTTATACTGTCTCTACACATCATGTCTCCAATAATATAACTATCTCACCTTCCCTGCTTTCATCTCCTCTTCTCTGCTCCCATGAGCTCTTCTCCTTCCTCCAGTCACTATCTCATCCCCCCCCTAAAGGTGAAAAGCGGAAATGCTCCTGTAAGTCCTATTCCCATATCCTTTTACTCTCTCTCCTTCTTCTGATGGCTTGTGGGGATATATCCCCTAACCCAGGCCCATCACTCATTCCCACCTGCTGTCAGCCACGCAGAGTCCCCAGGGCAGCAAATGCCCAAAACACCCATAATCTAATACCCATCACTTGTCACAAACCATCTACTTTGCCCTTCTCCTGTGCCCTCTGGAATGCAAGGTCTGTTTGCAATAAACTTACCTTCATTCATGATCTCTTCATTTCCAACTCCCTCAATTTACTGGCTATCACGGAAACCTGGCTCACTCCATCTGACTCTGCCTCCCCTGCCGCACTCTCTTATGGTGGTCTACACTTCAGCCACACTCCTAGACCTGAGAACAAACAAGGTGGAGGTGTGGGCATACTGCTATCCTCTCGCTGCACTTTTCGCTGCATACCCCCTGTTCCCTCCCTTCAATTCTCATCTTTTGAAGTCCACACTATCCGCATCTTCTCTCCCATCCCTCTGCGAGTAGCTGTGATCTATCGCCCGCCTGGATCACCCTCTCAATTTCTGGACAACTTTGCCGCCTGGCTCCCTCACTTTCTCTCCTCCAATATACCTTCACTCATTCTTGGCGATTTCAACATTGCCACTGACACACCCACCTCCCCAACAACTGCAAAATTACTTGCACTCACCTCTTCCCTTGGCCTCTCACAATGGACAGATTCCGCAACTCATAGTGGTGGACACTCTATTGACCTTATTTTTACTAATCTCTGCACTATCTCCAACCTTGACATCTCCTCACTTCCCCTATCTGACCACCACCTGCTAACTTGCAACCTCACCTCATCCTCCGCTCACCGCCCTTCTTTAAATCCTGCCATCAGAACACGCAGAAACCTGCAAGCACTCAACCCACAACAATTTTCAAATGTATTAACACCCCTTCTCAGCCCCCTCACCACCCTTGCCTGCCCTGACGTCGCCACTTCACAATACAACACTACTCTAACCTCCACCCTTGACTCTCTTGCCCCCATAATCACAAGCAAACGCCCTCGCTCTCACCCACAACCATGGCACACCACACAAACACGCTATCTACAGAGATGCTCACGCACTGCAGAACGATTATGGAGGAAATCTCGCACTTCAGCAGACTTTCTCCACTACAAGTTTACCTTGCGCTCCTACTTCTCTGCCCTCAATCTTGCCAAACAACACTACTTCTCATCACTAATATCAAACCTGTCCTCCAACCCTAAACGTTTATTTGCTACATTCAACACCCTCCTCCGCCCACCCCCACCTCCTGCCCCTTCCTCTCTCACTGCTGATGACTTTGCCAGCCATTTTAAAAATAAAATCGATACCATCCGAAATGAGCTCTCCTCCCAGCTTGGCCCTACCCCACCACCCTCTCCCCAAACCGACAACACCCAGCCCTTACCCTTCCCCAATCCCACCTCCACTATGGACTCCTTTGACCCTGTAACCGAGGATGAAGTATCTACTTTACTATCAACCTCTCACCTTACCACATGTCCTCATGATCCTATTCCATCACAGCTAATCCCTCCCCTATCCACCACACTTATCCCAGCTCTCACACATCTATTCAACCTCTCCCTAAACACTGGCAAGTTTCCATCCTCCTTAAAACATGCCACAGTTACACCCATTCTCAAGAAGCCCTCTTCTGACCCAGCTTCTGCCTCCAACTATCGCCCTATCTCACTACTTCCCCTTGCGTCTAAACTCCTTGAGCGGCTTGTTTACAATCGCCTCACTCAATTTATTTCCTCCAATTCCCTACTTGACCCCTTCCAATCTGGCTTCCGGTCCCAACACTCTACAGAAACAGCCCTTACAAAAGTCACTAATGACTTGCTAACCGCCAAATCAAAGGGTCACTACTCTATTCTAATTCTCCTGGATCTCTCTGCTGCCTTCGATACAGTTGACCACCCTCTTCTAATCCAAACGCTCCGCTCTTTTGGCATCCAGGACACAGCTCTTTCATGGTTCACATCCTATCTTAAAGATCGTACATTTAGTGTCTCCTTCTCTGGCACCTCTTCTTCACCTCTCCCTCTGTCTGTTGGCGTTCCCCAAGGTTCTGTCCTAGGCCCCCTCCTCTTCTCCATCTACACCTCCTCCCTTGGCACCCTTATAAAATCCTTTGGATTTCAGTATCATCTCTATGCAGATGATACTCAAATCTACCTCTCTGCACCCGATCTATCCCCCTCTCTTTTAGCTCAAGTTTCCAACTGCCTCTCTAGCATATCCTCCTGGATGTCCACCCGTCAACTCAAACTCAACATGTCTAAAACTGAACTTCTAATCTTTCCACCCTCTACTACAGCTTCCACACCTCAAATATCTCTCACTGTTGACAACACCATCATCGCCCCTACCTCCCAGGCCCGTTGTCTTGGGGTTCTACTGGATCCCGCCCTCTCTTTTATTCCTCACATCCAAGCAATAACAAAATCATGTCAGTTTCACCTAAAAAACATCTCCAAAATTCGTCATTATCTTACAGAAGACACAGCTAAAATTCGAATTCACTCTCTCATCATCTCTCGACTCGACTACTGCAATTCCCTCCTTGCTGGCCTCCCCATCTCTCGTCTGTCTCCCCTCCAATCCATAATGAACGCCTCCGCTAGACTCATCTTCAATACCAAACGATCAGTGTCGGCAGCCCCTCTCTGTCAATCACTCCACTGGCTTCCCATAGCTTCCCGAATCAAATTTAAAATCATGACCCTAACACATAAAGCCCTCAACAACAGTGCACCCCCTTATATCTCTGCTCTTGTTTCAAAATACTCTCCCAACCGGCCCTTTCGTTCTGCTAACGACCTTCTTCTTTCCTCCTCTCTCATCACCTCCTCTCACTCCCGTCTTCAAGACTTTTCTCGTGCTTCCCCATCCATTTGGAACTCCTTGCCCCGCTCCATTAGATTATCTTCCTGCCTCAAAACCTTTAAGAAATTATTAAAAACACACCTGTTTAAAAAATCTTATCATCTTCAGCCTTAACATGTACAACTGAACATTCCACAGCTTAATAACACTCACACCCACAATCTACAGTACAACACACAGACCCCTCCACTTTACTGAACCAATTGCTTTCAATTGTATTTGTCACCCTCTTGTATCACACCTAAACCCTTAGATTGTAAGTTTGCGAGTTTTCAATCTTGTGTCAGGCCTTGGAAACAAGCTCTATGTACATTTGATTTTATGCTCGAAAACAGGGCCCTCCATTCTTTACAAGGTGTTTAATTTGTTTTCTGCTATGTACTCAACCCCTGTACAGCGCTACGGAATATGTTGGCGCGATATAAATAAAGATAATAATAATAATAATAATAATATATATATATATATATCCCATATATAGTTGTGAGCGTACGGGCCGTTGCTAACGCTTGCAGGCTCGAAGACACTCCATCCCAGCAACTGAGGCCCTTGCCCGCATCCCTCGCTGCCCTTGCCCGCAGCCCTCGCATAGCGAGGGCTGTGTGCAAGGGCCTCAGTTTCTGGGATGGAGCGCCGAAGGCCTCAGTTGCTGGCATGGAGTGCCTTCGGCGCCATGATCCCCAGAGATGATCGGTGATGTGTGTAGCCCTGCATTGTATCTCCCTCTGTCCCATCCCCTGGCCGGCTCCTCAGCCCCCTCCTCCTCCAGGTCACGCACACACAGAGGCTGAAGGTCGCTGCCTCCGGTAGTACTGCACGTAGAGCTCCTACACACATCACCGATCATCTCTGGGGATCATGGCGCCGAAGGCACTCCATGCCAGCAACTGAGGCCCTCAGTTGCTGGCATGGTGCACCTTGCTGTGGTATGTAGCCCTGCATTGTATCTCCCTCTGTCCCACCCCCTGGCCGGCTCCTCAGCCCCCTCCTCCAGGTCACGCACACACAGAGGCTGAAGGTTGCTGCCTCCGGTAGTACTGCACGTAGAGCTCCTACACACATCACCGATTATCTCTGGGGATCATGGCGGCCGTGGACCTGGAGAAGCTGCAAATGAGAGGGGCTGGGAAGGCCATAGCTGTGCTGACCAGCGGGGGGGGATGCACAAGGTGAGGGGGCATGTGATGAGCTGTGTGTGTAATGGGGGCACAGACTGCCAGGACATGGACTTGCTGTTATATAGCCTAAAAGGCACCTGGATTGGTGGATTGACTCACGTGCAGAAAGGGTTAATGATCATTATATGTACGACATGCTTATAAACACTGATCATGAAATAATTTTGTGTGAGCTGCAGTTGTTTTGTAGTGGGGGCTGCCATGTTTGTTTCTGCTTAACTGCTGTAGGGAGAGCTGGCCTTAAAGGGGCTCGGTCACCCAAACAGAAAGCGGATTTAACTTTAAAGAGCATCAACAACTGGATATACATTGCGCTAGAAGTTTTTCTTTACAGTAAATAATTGCCGAAATATTTAGAAAAGATTTTGTGGCTTTTGTATGTTATGTGGCTCAGAGTGCTTGATAAGGGTGTGAGAGGGGCGTAACTGTTAGATAACATTGTGGGTCTTTGTTTTGCCAGATCTAGCCTGTTATGTGCACGGACGGGAAGCCTCCTGTTGCCGGGTGCACCTGTGTCCTGTGTCCCAATGTACTCCCTAAGCTCCCAACCCCAACCCCCTACACCCTTTGCCGGCCCTAACCCTTTTAGCCTAACCCTAAGCCCCTAACCCCCTACACCACTTGCCGGCCCTACCCCTAACTGCAACCCCCTACAACACTTACCGGGCCTAACCCTACACCACTTGCCGGCCCTACCCCTAACTGCAACCCCCTACAACACTTACCCTACACCCCTTGCCGGCCCTAACCCTTATAGCCTAACCCTAAGCCCCTAACCCCATACACCACTTACCGGCCCTTACCCTCTAAATCTAACCCGAAAACCACTACTGGCCACTTAGAGAAAGCTACATCGGGACTTTGGTGGCGCGCTTCCGGTGCATGCACATAACAGGATAGGTCTGTTTTGCTCATATATATATATATATATATATATAAATATATATATATATATATATCACATATATAGTTCCCTCACAAATATAGTTGTGAGCAGGCGCGAGGGCTGTGGGCGAGGGCCTCAGTTGCTGGAATGGAGCGCTGAAGGCGCTCCTTGCCAGCAACTGTGACCCTCGCAAACTTTACCTCGCAACGCAAAAAGAGACACGTTACCACACATTACGACCTTGCAAAAATCGTCCGCAACTCGCGAACATGACAAAATTAAAAACACAATAATCACACACAGCACATACATAAAAAGCTTACCTACAGCAAGAGGGAGCATCCAGGACCTCAAAAAAACAACTTACACCTTCATTTAACTAAAAATAAAAGAGTTTAGACACTAAAAAATTCGCTAAGCGAGAAAAAAAATGGCCGCCGAAAAAAAAGAAAAAGAGGCTACAGCTCTCTAACCATGCAAAACACCACAAGAAACTCGCAAAACACCACAAAACGACCTACGGATATTCTGCTAAGACGCATACCACGCATTACCCGCCATTTTACTCCAATGCAGAAGTACACAACTACGGTCTCATCTCGCGCACGCACACAAATACACGGCACACATTCAGCACACTTACACAGCAGCTCAACACCACTAATGCTGCAGCAACATCAAAACAGATTGCCAGCTCTTCAACACACTGCTTCAAAATAGGTAAAGTATATATATTTATTAATTGTATTATATATTTCAGTAGTAGACACAAAACACCATTAGCTACCTTACACTTTCATTGCCGTCATTTTTTGACGGGCAATTCTCTAGTATATATATATATTAATAATGGGTATTGCAGTATATTGTGTTTCCTTTTGTATTGGACAAACTGCTTATTTATATTGATAAGCTTTCTAGAGGTCTGACCTCAATATATTTATATACATTGTGCGTGTACAAATACATTCACAATTTTTATTAACGTACAATTACGCACATAATCATACATAGTGGGGACTGTATTCCTTTACTATCATTGGCAGCAATACATATCTAATGAAGAACATACCTTCAGCAGAATTTGTGCTTATAATACAAACAAAGATGTCTCGAGTACAAGGACTGGGTGATTATATTTACAATTGGTATTCTGAAATATCGTATTGGTCCGAATATAAGCAGCACCTTTTTTCCGATTTGCGAGTTACGGGTACGGCTTATATTCGCGTCCGTAAAAAAATGACTGCCAATTTGCGGGCTTTGTGAGTTATGCATGCGGCTTATATTCACGAACGTAAAATGACTACCGATTTGCGTGCTTGCAAGTAAAGGGTGCAATTTATATTCGCAAACGTGAATTGACTGCCGATATGCGTGCTTGAGACTGCAGTATTGTAGCAATTGAAGTCTAACATCCTGTAAGGTCTGTAACCTGCAAAAGAAGTTACCGTAAAGTCTGTTTCTTGCAATGGCTGATCACTTGGAGAGAGTCTTTTTCTCTCCAATTTTGAGGGTGTGGCTTATATTCAAATACTACTTTTTCCCCTTGAATTTTACGTGTGTGGCTTATATTCGGACCAATGCGGTACATTTGAAACACAAACGATAAGCGTCGGCACAAATTTTCTATTTAAACTATTTTTTAAGATCTTGACTCCATTTCTATTCAAATAGGTAATATTATTTTCAATGGTGTCTGTATTTATCAAATCTTCAGTGTCTGATTGCATGTAGAGACTATATTGATTTTCTGTTGCAGTTTGTCCTTACCTGAAATTGAAGGGCAAAAGCTGACATCATTATTGACCAGTGTGCTGCTGGACTTAGATCTCTTTGACTCGTATTTCAAACGATCTGAAAAATAAAATATTTGTGTTTATTTGGTTGTATTTTCCTAGTAGTTCTTTTTAACACTTTTTCAATATTTTTCAAAAATAACAGGAGAAATATTGTAAGCCTGGCAATGCTGTTTGCCACACAATGCGGGGCTATCATCGCAAGCCCCGAACTAAGAGCCTTCGGCGCTCATAGCGTGGCTCGAAATGCACGCCTGCGGCGCTTATCGCAAGCCGCAACTTTCCTGCTTTGCAATGATCACCTTTGGCGCTCCTTGTGAGCCCCACGCTGAGCGCCTTTGGCGCTCATTGCAAGCCTCTCACCCTGTGTAATTTACAGGAATCACGCTTGAGTGTTACTGTGTTGGGTTGCGTTACTGCCTTGGTTTAAGTGTTACTGGCTTGTGTTAAGTGTTACTGCTTAGGACTTGTTTTTACGTCCTTCGTGCTAGTTTTCGTTGTGTTGCAGCTATCGGCCAAGGGCCTCGCAATGAGCTCCTCAGGCTGCAATGAGCGCCAAGTCCAGTGTAAACGGCTCAATTCGCTTTGCAAGGCTCTCAGTGCAAGGTCCCCAAGCATCATAGTTGCGGCCCTCACGAAGCGTGACCAACATCGTAAGAGTTCCGGACACTGACAACTATATATGTGATAGAAAGGCTGTAAGAGCATTGTAACACTCAACAGTTTATAGCATGCGCACTAGCTAAATGTACTTCATACTTTAAAGGGACACTGTTACGCCAATGAAAAGTGGAGTTCATCTAAATAACCATGAAAATTAGGATATATATTGAATTAACCATTTTTATCTGCTAGAAAGCATTCCTGGCATATACAGCATTGTTTCGTAGCTTTTGTGTGCCAATGAGCAGCTCAGTATACTATATTGTGCCTCAGAGTATTTGATATGGGTGGGGAAGGGGATCTAACTGCATTATAACATTGGGAGATATTGTTCTGTTCACAGCAGAGACAAGCAAGAACACTGCGATACGAAGTAGCACATCTAATCCAGTAAGCAGTATTCAGGAACTACTAATTTGTATATTAAAGCATATCTAACTATTCTAAATACTTCAGGAATGGTTTACTTTAATGATTTAAAACGGCCAATACAATATATAGCCAGTTTTTCATGTTCTTAAAAAACCAAAGAATAACTTGAGTTTGAGGGTACATAGTTCCTTTAAAAAGTTAAAGGACCAGTAAAGTAATACAATTGGAGTAGAATTTATACTGTAAAATTCACAGTTTACTTTTAGTTTGTTATATACAGCACAAACATTATTTATTAACCAAACTATATGGTATATTAATATCAACTGAAGACTACTTACCTTTGATATGAGGAAAACAATTTACTTTCTTTATTAACACTCCTTTGCACAGCACATTTCCTTTTGTATAATTTCTTTTATGATTCACATTTTGTAATTTTATACAAACCTGATTTTAGAAATTTACCTCTTTCAAGAGCAAGAAGAAATTCTCTATTTCTCTGAAGCTCCCTCATAAACTCTTCATTTTGTAAGAAGAGAGCGATTCGTTCATCTTCCAAATACTGTTTTAGTTTCCGCTCCTGGTCTATAGCGCTTTGCTGCTTTTTGGAGTTTTCACAACATAAAGACGAAACACCACTTTGAGAACTCTAAAGAGAAAAAATCTCAACTTGATTTGCTCTTGACAAAGAATTCCAAAAAATACAGTTTTTGAACTTATTTTTCAAGTTCAAATGTGAACACAAATGTACTATTTAATATATATATATATATATATATATATATATATATATATATATATATACACATTCATACATACACACACATATACAGTATATACACACAGACACAAACACAGATACAGTGCTATGTATAAAGATTCAGTAAAACACACCCAATTAATGAAAGATCTTTTCTTGCAGAATATAGGATAGGAGTCTAAGAAGAGCTACATAAAGTCATTGATGATCTGTTACATGACTTTCACTGAATTATCTTAATAAAACGTGTATATAATGAGAGAAAAGGAGAGGAGAAGAGAAAATTAGATAAATTAAAAGAGAGTGGGAATTACGTGAAAAAGGGATGTGATAGAGAATGAGAGAAAGTGTGGGTGAAAGAAGGGGAGATAGAGTGAATAAAAGAAAGCAAAAGAAAGAGGATAAAAAAATGAGAAACAGAAAACAACAGATGAGAGAGAGGAGAAATAGAGGAAGCGAGACAGAGGAAATATTTCTTACATGAAATTATAATTCATGCAATGGTTCGTGGCAGCATGCACCAAGAAAATAGCTTGAATCTATGGTGTGTAAGTTTGTGCATTAATTTAAATACCTCATCAGTGTATAATGTTTTTGCCTGATTAATCATACATTCATTTAAAGCCAACACCACAAAGTACTAATTTTGGCACAAAGCCAAAAAATTACAAATATCACAGTTCAATGAATCACAAATACATTGTAATCATTTATGAATATTACCTAATTGATCTGATTATATATATATATATATATATATATATATATATATATATATATATATATATATATATATATATATAGTAATTTACTAGTAATTATTAATCCATATATATATATATATATATATATATATATATATACTGTATATACATAGATTAATAATGAGTATTGCAATATAATTTGATACCTTTTGTATTGGACAAACGTCTTATTTATAATGACGAGCTTTCGAGAGGCTTAGCCTCCCTTTATCAAGTCTCAAGCAATACTACATGAGATGGAACCCTCAGTTTGAATAATAACAGCAGATGCAGAAAGAGTGAAAACAGCATCTGACATCATCAGGTAAATACATATATGGGAAATAAACACAACATAGCAAAGGAAACATATACACATATACATGAAAAAGCAGAGCACTGTAGTCCACAGTGATATCTTTCCTTTTGGACAAACACCTCACTAAGAGAGCTAAGTCTGATATAGTATAAGAAGAAAAAAAAATTATATGAAATTCTGATAATGTTTAAGAAAGCCCACGTCTATATTAAGTCCTGTGTTTAGAGTTAAAGAATGTGATCATCTTGATTTCAAATGCTTTTCTCTCTTGGATGCTTTTAAATTTTCCTCTGAGTATTTTGACTTTTAAGTTTTGGATGGAGTGATCATTCTGGCTAAAATGGTGTCCTACTGGGCTACAATAACTGTCTTCATTGTGTTTTCTTATTGAATACCTGTGTAAATGCATCCTTAAATGCATTTTTTGGCCGGTTTCTCCATTGTAACAGCTTGTGTCACATAAAGTACATTGTATCATATAAACCACATTTGACGATGTACATGAATACGATCCTTTGATGTAATAGGTTTTGTTGTTATGTGTGGCTGTATCATCATTAGAAATGTGTTGGCATAATTTACAGGCACGTTTGTTACAAGGTTTAGTTTTATTTTTTTTATTCAGTTGTTCATTGGCCAATTTTCTGCTGACAAGTTTTTGTTTCAGGTTTGGTGGTTGTTTAAATGCAAGGATGGGAGGTTTTAGGAATATATATTTTATTTTTAGTATATTCAATTAGTAATGGTTGTAAATCTTTAATTATTTTCCGAATTTTCTCTAAAATTGGATGGTATGTGGTCACTAGAGGTATACGTGAAGTAGTTTATTTTGTTTTGTAGTATAATAGGTGTTCTCTGGGTATTTTGATGGCAGTGGTTATTTTTTGGTTGATAATACGGGGTTTGTAACCCTTTTGTTTGTAACTCAGCTGCCTCTTCCAGCAAAACAACATACAACAGCGAATGGAAGAGAGAAGAAACAACCCAAATTTAGTCCTAAATTCTAACAACACATCGAAAAACCTACCAACTCAAACAAATAGTTTTTCTGAAAAATATACAGAACACAGAGTAATTGTAAATCTCTCAAACTATCAACTATCACAAGCAGAGACCTCTGTTCTCTCCAAAGGATTGTCTTTCTGTCCAGACATAAAACTAGATAAAATACAACTATTTTCGGACATAGAAGAATTCTTCAGGAGATTAAGACTGGCAGAATTTTACTCAGGACTACATAAATGAAGCCAACAGACAACTGTCAGACAATACTTATTACAAGAAATTGAACCAGGACCCTACAGAAGAATATACTCTACAACTTAAGAAACTCCTCAAAACATTCCCTAGAAATATACATCAGGAATTAGAACAAATCATCCCTGCCAATCCTACAACTGGGACTTTCTACTTACTGCCAAAAATCCACAAACCAGACAACCCAGGGAGACCAATTGTTACAGGTATGGACACACTGACTGAACTGGATTTGTTGAAAACATCCTTAAACCATTAGTTTGTAACACCAGTAGCTATATACAAGAGACCACTGACTTTCTCAACAAACTCAGTAAGATTAAAGACCTACCTGCTAACACACTACTTGTTACCATGGATGTAGAGTCTCTTTACAGTAATATCCCACACAAAGATGGCACTGAGGCATGCTTCAGGTTTCTTTCAACAAACAAGCAAAACAATAAATATGGCCCTGATATTATTGTTAAACTAATAAAATATATCCTTACCCACAACTATTTTACTTTTAACCAACATACCTACCTACAGATGATGGGGACTGCCATGGGTACCAAAATGGCTCCACAATACTCAAATCTATTTATGGCCAATCTAGAAGAAACATTCTTATCTGTATCCATTTAGAAACCATACAAATACTACCGTTACATAGATTATCTGTTCATCATCTGGACAGAAGGAGAAAGCAAACTCAGAGACTTTCATAATTCATTCAATACCTTCCATTCATCTATAGAACTTCTCCACAGAACAGGTAAACTTTCTAGACACTACTATATCCATCACCAATGGCACTCTCCACTCATCTATATATAGGAAACCTACAGACAGATGTAATTACCTACACAGCTCCAGTTTCCATCCCTCCCACACCAAACAAGCCATCATCCATAGTCCAGCTATTAGATACCATCGGATTTGCTCAAACAGTGGAGACCGTGATAAAAAATTAAAAACACTGTCTGAATCTTTCAAACAAAAGGGTTACAAACCCTGTATTATTAACCAAAAAATAACCCCTGCCATCAAAATACCCCGAGAACACCTATTAAATTACAAAAGAAACTACTTCACGTATACCTCTAGTGACCACATACCATCCAATTTTAGAGAAAATTCGGAAAATAATCAAAGATTTACAACCATTACTAATTGCAGATATTGAATTAAAATATATATTCCCAAAACCTTGCATTTAAACAACCACCAAACCTGAAACAAAAACATGTCAGCAGAAAATTGGCCAATTAACAACTGAATACAAAAAATGGAACTAAACCTTGTAACAAACATGCCTGTAAATTATGCCAACACATTTGTAATGATGATACAGCCACACATAACAAAACCTATAACATCAAAGGATCGTATTCATGTACATCATCAAATGTGGTTTATACAATACAATGTACTTTATTGTAGCCCAATAGGACACCATTTCAGCCAGAATGATCACTCCATCCAAAACTTAAAAGTCAAAATACTCAGAGGACAATTTAAAAGCATCCAAGAGAGAAAAGCATTTGAAATCAAGATGATCACATTCTTCAACTCTAAAAACACAGGACTTAATATAGACTTGGGCTTTCTAACACATTATCAGAATTTCATGTAATTTTTTTTTTCTTATACTAGAACAGACTTAGCTCTCTTAGTGAGGTGTTTGTCCAACAGGAAGATATCACTGTGGACTACAGTGATCTGCTTTTTCATGTATATAATATGTGTATATATGTTTCCTTTGCTATGTTGTGTATATTCCCCATATATGTATTTACCTGATGATGTCAGATGCTGTTTCCACTCTATCTGCATCTGCTGTTATTATTCAAACTGAGGGTTCCATCTCATGTAGTATTGCTTGAGACTTGATAAAGGGAGGCTAAGCCTCTCGAAAGCACGTCATTATAAATAAGACGTTTGTCCAATACAAAAGGTATCAAAATATATTGCAATACTCATTATTAATCTATGTATATAAATGGATTAATAATTACTAAATTACTGGACATTCACGGCTGCTTCACTCTTCAATTACTATATAAATATATATATCTATATATATATCTATATATATATATATATATATATATATATATATATATATATATATATATATATATACACACACACACACACACACACACACACACACACACACATATATATATATATATATATATATATATATATATATATATATATATATATATATATATATATATATATATATACATACATACACACACCCTGACAGAAATAGTGACATTTTGGCATTTATTTTAAAACAATGACTGATCATGACAAAAAAACATATTTTATTGAAGGATGGTGCTCATATGAAGCCATTTGTTATCACACATAGTTGTTTATTTTAAATCATGATAACAGAAATCACCCAAATGGCCCTGATTAAAAGTTTACATACCCTTGAATTTTTGGCCTTGTTAAAGACACAGATAGGCTAATATGGCAATTAAAGGTTAATTTTCCACACCTGTGACTTTTTAAATTGCAATTAGTGTCTGTGTATAAATAGTCAATTAGTTTGTAAGCTCTCACATGGATGCACTGAGCAGGCTAGATACTGAGCCATGGGGAGCCGAAAAGAACTGTCAAAAGACCTGCATAACAAGGTAATGGAACTTCATAAAGATGAAAAAAATATATAAAAAGATATCCAAAGCCTTGAAAATGCCAGTCACTACTGTTCAATCACTTATTAAAAAATGACAAATTCAGGGATCTCTTGATAAGACTAAGCCAATGTCAGGTAGACCAAGAAAGATTTCAGCCACAACTGCCTGAAACATTGTTTGATATAGAAAGAAAACCCCACAGGTAAACTCAGGAGAAAAACAGGCTGATCTGGAAAAAGATGTTGTGGATGTTTCAAGGAGCACAATACAACCATACTTGAACAAAAATTAGCCTTATGGTGGAGTTAACAGAAAGAAGTTTTTACTGTGCCAATGCCACAAAAAAAAGCCTGGTTACAATATGCCTAACAACACCTTGACACGCCTCACAGCTTCTGGCACCGTGTGAATTGGAGTGACAAGAACAACCATAAGCTCTATGTTTGGAGAGGGGTCAACAAAACCTATGGTAAAATGAATAGCATCTCCACTGTGAAGCATGGTGGTGGCTCACTGATGTTGTGGGTGTGTGCGAGCTCTATAGGCACGGGGAATCTTGTGAAAATTTACGGCAAGATGAATGCAGCATCTTATCAGTAAATACTGGCACACAATTTGCATTCTTCTGCATGAAGGCTGCTCGTGGGACACACTTGGACTTTCCAGCATGACAATGACCCTAAGCACAAGGCCAAGTTGACCCTCCAGTGGTTACAGCAGAAATGGTTAATCACAGTCTCCTGACCTTAATATCATCAAAGCCACTTTGGGGATATCTCAAATGTGCGGTTCATGCAAGAAGACCAAAGACTTTGCATGACCTGGAGGCGTTTTGCCAAGACGAATGGGCAGCTATACGACCTGCAAGAGTCAGTGGCCATATAGACAACTATTACAAAAGACTGCACACTGTTATGCTAAAGGGGGCAATATACAGTATTAAGAACTTAGGGTATGCAAACTTTTGAAGAGGGTGATTTCATTTTTTTCTTTGTTGCCATGTTTTGTTTTTTTGATTGTGCTATTGTGTTATAATTTACAGCTGAATTTGAATCCCATAGGAAATAAAATTGATGTGTTTTGCCTGCTCAGTCATGTTTAAAAATGGTACATATATTACCAGTTCGCCAAGGGTATGCAAACTTTTGAGCACAACTGTGTAAATATTAGTAACTGATGTAACTAACTTAGAGGTGTAATCGTAAAGTAATTTATATATATATATATATATATATATATATATATATATATATATATATATATAACCAAGTATCTTAGTGTGTTAACAAGTGTAAATGTAACTATTTTTAAAACTTTCCTATGGGTTGGGTTGGTATTATATTTGAACAGAAGATTCAAGTTCCTATTGATAGAAGAATGCAGGTACAGACTTCTCAAGTATAATTTACCGGCATATAATATCAATATGTTTAATGCTTTGATGCTTTCTGAATAAGCCTTAGGATCCACTAGTTAGTGATTTAAAACATCTGATGCGAGGGCTGGAATAATAAAAGAAACACAATATTTTGGAGACATTACCCACTAGTGCAAATCCTTCTTTAGAAATTATTTTTAAATCATTTTATATCAAAATGTTTTTATATCGTCGTAGTCCTTTGAACAAAGTAGAAATGGATTTTATACATATTGACCCTACATTTTTTTTGCACACTGGTAATGAAATATTTTTATAAAGTTTTTTTTTTACCCACAATATTAAGAAACAGACTACGGTCCGTCTCTGATTGCGATGCTATTCAATTGCTTAAGCCCGCAAGTAGCTGTCCCAAAGCCGAAACCGTAAACCATACACTGGTTTGTTGCAGTTCAGGGCGGGAACATGATCAATACAGCAAGCCCGTAATGTCCCATTTCAAATCAGTCAATAGAGAATGGAGGTTACATGTCAATCAATTAGGTTCGGGTGTCCGATATGCGATCAGACTTGCAAATCCTTAAAATAAAGAATTATGAAAATAAATGACAATACTGTTCTAGTCCATATGGGTGGCCTGATATGTATTAACTCATTGATAGCCAAGATCAATATAACCCCCAAAGGAAACATGAAAAATAGATTTTTGTATTTGCATTTACAGTGCTATGAATAGCTGTTTAACCCCCTTGCGGATGCTCTCTAGCACTCATAAGATTTTCTCCTTCATTTGCCACTTATGGGTGTGAAAACATTTGCGGGCTTGGGGAAATCGAGCAATTGAATAGCGATTTGCGATTTTAGCCTTGCGAAAGATCAAAGGCTTTTGGAGGCTGTAAGTTACGAGTTTAACCATCGCCATTTTTTCTAGGCCGTAACTCGGAAGCCATTCAGAGCCTGCAAAAAGACGTCAATTGAATAGCAATTTAACTTACGGGCTACTGGATCACCCAAAACCACAACTGAATATGGCCCTATGTGTGCATGTGAATGTAAATGGTCACCTTTCAGCTTGTTTATATAGGAAAAAAAAGAGCTTTCCCATAAAAAGTCCATTATAACATTACAGCAGTTTTTTTTATATGCTACTATTCGATATTATTGTAAAAATATGCCAGCAGTTTCCATTCAGAACAGCATGTTGATTTTTTGTTACTAGTCCGATTTACATCAGCGCATTCACAAGAACTTATATTTAACCTCTGGTCAGGCGCATTCAAGTAAAATGTTGAAATCCATTATTAACAATGAATCATGCTTTTCTCAAGATCTGTTTATGATATATGTGTACGAATGACACTGGACCATTTGACTTGAAGTGAATGCAATGAAATAAAAACAGAATACTTAAAACAAAAATAACGAAGAGCAGAAAATGTTTAAAAATCACTTGTATATTAAGTCAACTCATTTTCACAGAGATGGTTTATTTAATAACAGCAGTCATGTATAGTTACAGATGAAGATTAACAACTCCCCACTGTGTCCCTGTGATTGGTAAAGCATTTTTTAATCCGCAATCTAATCTGAAATGGTTACGTCTTATTATATTATCCTTAAGTCATAAAAACAATGGACTACATGTTATTTATAGCTAGGTACAGTTTAGGTTACTTGGAAAGCTAAACCACCACTCTACGCACATAAAAGAATCACTATTCGTGTAGCAGTTATAATTCTGATCCAACCCATTAAATGGACACAATAAAAAAGGAATACACTCAGTGGATACAATAAAACGGTTTATATTTTGGATACGCAATATAAACGCAGCAGATACAATACAATGGTTTATATTTTGATTGTAACAGAACACATTTTCTCAATTCTATATAAAACAAGTCTTAGATCACCGCAATCCCTAGAGACAATGTACACTTATGGTCATTTTTATTTGATTTGTGAGGCAAAAACTCCAGATAATAACTCTCTGCTGCAGCTACCATGAGAATATATCACAAATATTGAGTAAAATATGCATTTTCCAGTATTATTCCAATATATTTTACCAATGTTCTGAAGGGAATAACTTCAGTCCAGTTGTCCACTTTTTAAAGCTGTAAAAAAATATTAATTTGACACGCCTTTGTTTCTGTTAATTATGTGTTCAGACACTTACCCATGCTTTTCTGTAGTAATGCATATTACTTTATTGCACAACATGATGATTTCTAACACAATTTACAAATTTTTACAGTGACCATCAATTAGTACCTAGTACCACACAGCGAAGAACATGTATAACTCAAAGATACATCTAGTGAGAAAACAATAGCACAGCCAACAGCCAAACTTGTAAAATAAATTGGTATCCTTCAATTCAACTCCCCTGAAAGGTTATACTTTGCACTGTTGCAAATGCCACCTATACATTTTACACTATTATAATATTAAGAGCAAAATTTGTTATCACTGTTGATCTTGAGAAGACATCCTGTGATGTCACCAGTGATTGGCTAAAAGGATATCATGGGATTCTCACCATAAAAGAAGAACTGGAAGGGAGAATTATTAAATGTACTGAATGCTTGTGCATTTTATGCTTCACATTAAATGTAAAACATTATAAATGGTTTCTCTATTGTTTTAGATATTGCTGATAATTGGACATTACAAAACAAGTTAAAAATAGCACACCTTTTAATTAGTCTAATTGCTTTTCCGATTAAGACATGAAGTTGTGCAAGGTAATTAAATTAGAAAAGGATGTACTTTCTCTCCAGGGATTTGCACAAAGAAGATAAATGGGCAACTAAATGGCAGATGAGATTTAATACAAGTAAATTTAAGGTTATGCATTTAGGAAGACAAAATAGCCATCACATATATAGTTGTGAGCATGCAAGTTGTTGCTAATGCTTGCGGGCTCGCGCAGCGAGCCGCGGCCCTCGCGAAGCGAGGGCAGTGGGCGAGGGCCTCAGTTGCTGGCATGGAGCGCCGAAGGCGCTCCATGCCAGCAACTGCGACCCTCGCAAACTTAACGTCGCAACGCAAACAACACGACACACCAATTACGACACTAGCTAAATTTACGAGCAACGCAAACAACATACGACACACGTTAACACACATTACGGCCTCGCAAGACTCGGACGCAACTCGCGAACATTACAAAATTCAAAACACAATACATACACACAGCACATACATAAAAAGCTTACCTACAGCAAGAGGTAGCATCCAGGACCTCAAAAATGCAACTTACACCTTCATTTCACACAAAATAAAAGAGTTTAGACAATAAAAATTTGCTACGCGACAGAAAAAATGGCCGCTGAACAAAACGAAAACGAGGCTACACACGCAAACACCATACGAGACACGTTAGCAGACATTACAACCTTGCAAACATCGGACACAACACGCCGACATACAACCATTTAAAACACAATAAACACACACAACACACACACAAAAAGCTTACCTACAGCAAGAGGAACCATCCAGCACCTCAAAAAAGCAAGTTACACCTTCATTTAAATTAAAATAACACACTTTAGACACTCATAAAAATCGCTAAGCGACAGAAAAAATTGCAGACGAACAAAACGAAAACGAGGCTACAGCACTCTCAACACGCAAAACACCACTACACACTCGCAAAACACCAAGAGAAACTCGCAAAACACCACGAAGTACCTACGGATAATCCACAAAGACGAATACCACAGATAACCCGCCATTTGACGCCAATGCGGAAGTACACCACTACGCTAACTGTTTCGTCTCGCGCACGCACAGTATTACACTGCACACATTCAGCACACTTACACAGCAGCTACCCACCACTAATGCTGCAGCAACATCAAAACAGATTGCAGATCTTCAACACAATGCTTCACAATAGGTAAAGTATATTCATTTATTAATGTATTATATATTTATTATTACACACCAAACACCATTAGCTCACTTACAATTTCATTGCCGTCATTTTTTGACGGGCAATTCGCTAGTCACATATATAGTTGTCGTATTGAGAGTTTGTTGGTAACGCTATGTTAAAAGATACAGGCTTGTGCTCATTGCAGCCCTTGCAATTCTGGCCTTTCAGGGTCCCTCTAATGGTCCTCTGTCCCGTGGCAGCTGTTTTTTGCCCGAGGAAGCTACACCGATGTAGGATGGAAACGGATTAAAGGCGCTCATTGCAGGCCTTGCGATGAGCTCCACAGGCTCTCATTGTGAGGTTCGAACTACTTGGCTGCAATGAGCGCCAAAGACGCTCATTGCAGCCCTCGCAATTCTGGCCTTTCATGGTCCCTCTAAGGGTCCTCTATCCCGTCATAGTTGTTATCTGCCCGAGGACGCTCCACCGATGGAGGATGGAAATGGATTGAAGGTGCACATGGTGAGGCCCCTGATCAGCCCCAAAGGCAGTAGGACTTTAGCGCTGATCGCGAGGCACGCAAGACTTTAAAAAAATTATGAATTTAACGACCAATATTTTTTCAAGCAAATAGCTTGGAAACCATCGAAAGACCACCAAAAGGCGCTTACGAGGGGATATGATTACCTTATTTAAATACATCCAGGGTCAATATAAGGCTTTGTCAAGTGTACATTTTGTAGCAAGAGATTTTCAACTGACAAGAGGACACCCTTTGAGGTTAGAGGAAAAAAGATTTCACCTTAAACAAAGAAAAGGGTTCTTCACAGTTAGGGTGGTTAAACTGTGGAATTCTCTACCAAAGGAGGTGGTAACAGCGAATTCGGTAGACAACCTCAAAAAAGGGGTTAGATATATTTTTGAATAAAGAAGGCATTCAAGGCTATCCTAGATAACTAGCGAAGGAGTATTGATCCAGGGAGAAATGTGATCGCCAGTTTCTGGGGTCAGGAAGGAATTTTTGCTTTTTTTCCCCTTATGAGACAATTTTCAAAGTTTCAATCTGTTTTTTTTTCTATTTGCGTTCCTCTGGATCACTTAACAATAAATAGTCCACATATTAAAAAGATCAATAGAGATCTAAAAAGGTTCAACTTGATGGACTAACTCTTTAGTCAACCTCAAATACTATACTATTATTAATTAACAACTAATTAATTAATAACTAATCCGCATATTGAAGATCAGAGGAGATCTTAAAAGGTTGAACTTGATGGACTGAAAGTCTTTTTTCAACCTTTATTACTATGTAACTATGTAAAAAGACGCCAATTAAATAAAATAACGGACAACCTCACAGGGGAGAGTCAGTGATCCTGTGAGTGAGGTTGAAAGCTAATTTGAGGCGTTGTTGGTGTTTTTCGGAGACTGAAAATCAGCTAAGCGAGGAAAAAAATGGGGTCTGTAAAGATGTCAAATTTAGCAAAAAGGCTCAAAATGAGGCCAAAGCCAGTAACACCTAATCCATCAAAGCGATCCCCGCAATAATTGTAAAATGCAAGCAACGGCGCTCATTGCGAGGCACGCAAGACTTGAACAGAGACAGAGAGGATAAAGACACAAGGGAGGGAGAGGAGGGAGAGGGTGGAAAGAGACACAGGGGGGAGAGAGGGGGGAAAAGACACAAGGAAGGGAGAGGGGGGAAACAGACACAGAGGTCAGAGAGTGGGGAGAGGTTTGCAAGCGCAAGGCATGAAAGTGGCGAATTGGCCAAGGACAGTAAATTAGACAGTGGGAGAGGTACGCAATGAGCGCCTTCTCGCAAGTTAAAGGTGGTAGTGCCTTGCATTGTGTGGCAACCGCATTGCCAGTCTTCAAATGTTATTGCGGTCATTTTTGAAGGGCAAGTCGCTAGTGTAATTTATAATCTTAATGGAGTAAACCTAGGGGTATCAGATATAGGGATTTGGGAGTGCTTGTGGACAACCACCTAGGTAACTGCGCTCAATGCCAAGCAGCAGCTGCAAACCTAGTCCTAATCAGTGTCTCCAAAATAGTTGTTCTTATAATACAAGGATACCACAGAAAGTATATGTATGTCAGAAAAGATGGAAAAAGTCCTTACTCTTCCCAGTCTCGAGGCAAAAGGTAATATATATGGACGATTATCCACTAAGGCCTCCCAATATGAAGGCGTGTGTGTGTATATATATATATATATATATATATATATATATATATATATATAGACCCACCTTCAAGTCCTGATGAATCCAGTATGGTCTTAATATAGATTTGGTCCAAAAAACATTAAATCTAATGCTCAGAATGGGTAGGTCATGCCACTTTCTCACAGGGCACCATTCATATGTGCACCAATAAACATGTAAAAAGATAAAATTTATTCCATAAAAAGAATGAAACAGATATAAAATGTGCACTCACATTTGTTATCCTCATAATATGAGGTATTCATATGGCTTCAATAAGTTTATATCTGTGGTTATAGCACATCTCCTTGTTTGTAGTTCTGTTTTTTCCCCACTATAAGATGTATCCACTATATTAAAAAGTATGTTAGAGTGTTTAAATGTGACCTCTAGGTCTGTCACTTATGGAACAATAGATTACTGATTCGAGTTACTATTCATGTACAGTGAGGGAAAAAAGTATTTGATACCCTGCTGATTTTGAACGTTTGTTCATTGACAAAGAAATGATCAGTCTTTAATTTTAATGGTAGGTGTATTTTAACAGCGAGAGGCAGAATTAAAAAACAAACAAAAAAAAACCAGCATGTCAAAAAAGGTTATAAACTGATTTGCAGGTCAATGAGGGAAATAAGTATTTGATCCCCTATCAATCAGAAAGGTTTCTTGCTCCCAGGTGTCTTTTAAACAGGTAACAAGCTGAGATTAGGAACACTCTCTTAAAGGGAGTGCTCCTAATATTAGTTTGTTACCTGTATAAAAGACACCTGTCTGCAGAAGCAATCAATAAATGAGATTCCAAACGCTCCACCATGGCCGAGATCAAAGAGCTGTCCAAGGATGTCAGGAACAAGATTGTAGACCTACAGAGGGCTGGAATGGGCTACAAGACCATCACCAAGCAGCTTTTAATAAGAAGGAGACAACAGTTGGTGCGATTATTTGCTAATGGAAGAAACAAAAATAACTGCCAGTCTCCCTTGGTCAGGTGCACCATGCAAGATCTCACCTTGTGGAGTTTCAATGATAATGAGAATGTTGAGGAATCAGCCCAGAACTACACGGGAGGATCTTGTTAATGATCTCAAGGCAGTAGTCACCAAGAAAACAATTGGTAACACACTACGACGTGAAGGACTGAAATCTTGCAATGCCTGCAAGGTCCCCCTGTTCAAGAAAGCACATGTACAGATCCGTATGAAGTTTGCCAATGAACATTTGAATGATTCAGAGGAGAACTGCATGAAATTGTTGTTGGTCAGATAAGATCAAAATTGAGCTATCTGGCATCAACTCAACTCGCCATGTTTGGAGAAGAAGGAATTCTGCCTATGACCCTAAGAACACCATCCCCACCGTCAAACAGGGAGGTGGAAATACCTATGACCCCAAGAACACCATCCCCACTGTCAAACATGGAGGTGGAAATATTATGCTTTGGGGATGTTTCTCTGTTAAGGGGGCAGGACAACTGCACTGCATCAAAGGGACGATCAACGGGCCATGTACGGTCAAATCTTGGTTGAGAACCTCCTTCCCTCAGCCAGGGCATTGAAAATTGGTTGTGGATGGATATTCCAAAATGACAATGACCCAAAACACACAGCCAATGCAACAAAGGAGTGGCTCAAGAAGAAGAACATTAAGGTCCTCGCGTGGCCTAGCTAGTCTCCAGACCTTAATCCCATAGAAAATCTGGGGAGGGAGCTTATGGTTCGAGTTGCCAAACATCAGCCTCGAAACCTTAATGACTTGGAGAGGATCTGCAAAGAGTAGTGGGACAATGTAACGGTAGCCCCACACATATAAGGGGTTGCCAAGGCCGTTTTAGTCGATCTGCCCGTCCAGTGATATAGGGACAGCTACTGCAGGACACCCATTCCCCCAAACTGGATCCAAGGGGAAAATGCTCCAAGCCTGGAACTGGAACCTCCAGAATAGCTGCTAGCAGCTGAACAGGAAAAGCACCCCAAGATGCTTCCACTCCTGGCAGTCAGTCTGTAACAGCATACCATGAATCCCCCCAAGAATGAGACATAAGCTCTGTGTTTGAGGGTCAAGCAGTAAACTCTCTTATTGAAACAAAACACATTTTTAAACACTTCACATACACAGTAGGGGCAGTGACTACCTTTGGTCAACACCTAATTACCTCTGGCCAATCAGACAGGGTTAAGGCGTGGGAACCAGGGGTCCCCTCCCCCAGGAGCCACCCACTAGGCATGGCTAACTGCTCATTCTACCTCTGGCGGTGGAGAGAGTAACATCTCTAGCTCACTTACTCCCCTGCTGGAAGTATGGGGAAACCCCAGGCCATCTCATTATTCAAAAGTCCTTACCCCCATTGTTCATGGTACCATCTTGTCTGCTAAAAACCTTTTGTTCTGCTATCTCTTGTGTGTTTTAGCAGATACTATTAAGAGGCAGATGGGCAACTCCCAAGTGTATGAGACCAAAGATATTTGACTGCATACCACACAATACAATATTTTTACAGATATAATAACAACATTTTATAACCCAGAACATATCTGCAGATAGCTTAGGTCTGAGCACACATTATTACTGAATGGCGCTCAGACCACATATATACAGTTCAATGGCCATGGAACCAAAGTCTTTCTGCATAGGAAATTAAAGTATTTAAATGCCGGTCCATAGTCAAAAGGCACCAGGCGGGCAACCAGGCTCCTCCAATGTACAGTGGCGAGATTGGTCTCGTCACAGACAAAATCCCTCCTGAGATGTGTGCAAACCTGGTGGCTAACTATGTCTGACCTCTGTGATTGCACACAAGATTTTTGCCACCATGTACTAAATGGAAGGGGTCAAATACTTATTTCACTCAATGACCTGCAAATCAATTTATAACTTTTTTGACATGCGTTTTTCTTTGTTGTTTTTTTTTATATTCTGTCTCTTACTGATAAAATACACCTACCATCAAAATTATAGACTGATCATTTCTATGTCAGTGGACAAACGTTCAAAATCAGCAGGGGATCAAATACATTTTACCCTCACTGTATATAAATATCCACAAATTTTGAAGATAATCTCATAACATCATTTTATGTGACAGATATTTATTTTCTCTAGGCCTCCACTTTTTGGTGCCTATAAATGGATATCAGTATTTTATTTACCGTATATACTAGAGTATAAGCCAGAGGCACCTATTTTACCACAAAATACTGGGAAAAATGAGTGACTCTAGTATCAGCCGAGGGTGGGAAATGTGCTGCCCCCTGTGTCTCTTCTCCCCTCTCCCTCCCCTGTGTCTCTTCCCCACCTCCCTTCCCTGTGTCTCTTCCCCCCCCTCCCCTATCACCCTCCTCAACCCCCCTCCTCATCCTCAACCCCCCTCCTCATCCTCAACCCCCCCATCCGCAACCTCAACACCCCCATCCTCAACCTCAACACCCCCATCCTCAACCTCAACACCCCCATCCTCAACCTCAACCCCCCTTCTCACTTTACCCCTCTAAATACCTCCCACTCTCCCTTTCCCCTCACTTACCTCCATCTTCAGCTCGGGCCTCCGCTCCTTCCGGCGTCTTTACTCGGCCAATGCTAATGACGTGGCGCGCGCATGTGACGTCACATCATTAGCATATACCGTGTGCCGTGAGGGGGGAGGGAAAGAGACACGGGGGGCTTAGAGAGACACGGGGGGATAGTGACCCGAGTATAAGCCGAGGGGGCCCTTTTTAGCCTTAAAAAAAGGGCTGAAAAACTCGGCTTATACTCAAGTATATATAGTAATTTATTTATTGTTTTAGTATTATTATTACTTTCTATATTAAGAGGTCATTTTAGGTACCAATATTAGTGTTTTAGAGATGAATCCTGGATATTGGAATATTATCCACATGGTGGTATCGGTATTTCATCATTTTAAAGGGTGTATAGATAGCACTGCTCACAACTAGATATATGATATCTGATATGAATGCTTTAGGCCACCCATGGTCAGTTAACTGTGTCTTCGTCATGGTCTATAAGGGGACTACGGTCAGGTTAATATTCTGTTAGAGGTGTATTTTGACCTGGGACTGTCATACATACAGTCTGGGTGTTATAAAGCTATAAAGCCCTTGGATTAGTGTGTTTCTAGTGAGAAGGAACCTATCTGAATAATTTTTCCCTGTTAAACATTGGATCCACCTTACAGTGGAAAAGCCCAGGACTATAAAGAAGGAGACGTGCGATAACCACGGATATAAACTAATTGAAGCCATATACATAACTCATATTATGAGGATAACAAATGTGAGTGTACATTTACCTGTATTACACTAATGGGTGGCATTGCGCTCCCCCCCCCCCCCTTACATTTTTATCTTTTTACATCCTTAAGGAGGGCATAGGATTACCTTATATAAATACATCCATGGTCAATATTAGGCTTTGTCAAATTAACTTTTTGTGCCAAGAGGTTTTTAATTGACAAGAATATGCTTTGAGGTTAGAAGTAAAAAGATTCCACCTTAAAGAAAGAAAAGGGTTCTTCACAGTAAGGGTAGTTAATCTGTGGAATTCTCTACCAAGGGAGATGGTGACAGCAGATTCAATATATAACTTCAAAAGGGGATTGGATATATATTTTAAATAAAAATGGCATACAGGGTTATCCTGGTTAATTAGAGAGGGAGTACTGATCCAGGGATGAAACCAATCACCAGTATCTGGGGTCAGGAAGGATTTTTTTCCTTTTTGAGACAATTGGCAACGTAATTTATAAGAAATTATAAAAAGTATTTGTGTTATATATCAAATATAATAGTCTTACGGCAAGCAGCCTGATCTAATTTTTCAGATCCCTCTGAAATCTTTTTATATGTTTTTATATTGTATCTTTAGATCCTTGGAGCTTATCTTCAGTTTCTTTTTCCTTAGTGCTGAAAAATAGACAAGGAGAAAAGAGTCTCCTCTAAGGTAGCAGGTTTTGCAAATATATATATATTTTTTTATTTTAACAGATTTCAAAATTTGTTAAATGTTCTCACCTGAACACTGTCCATTTGTTGTGGTAAGATACGAAGGAAGTCATCAGGAAGGTTTCCTAGTAATGGTGGATTCCATGTTCCGTACCGTTTATGTACCTGAGAGCCGCTTGACATATGCACATCAGTCCTTAAAAAAGTAAAGAATAATGGCGATTTGCAAAATGGTCCTTTATTATAGTTCTTCAGTTATAGTTTTTCATTAATAATCCATTTGTTTACGTGTGCAGTTAAATGTCTTAGCTTGTATTACAAGCACCTTGAATTTAAAGGACTCCTAAATTGGAAGTTTTGAATAACTCATATAGAGCCTCTTTATTTCTGTGTTATCCTATGGGGTATATCTATTAATAACTGAAATCCTAGGAGCTCTTCCCTCTTTAGTACACATGGACCTAGAAAAAAATGAATTACATTAAATAAATGAAAATACTTGAAATTTAAGAAATCAAATTCCAGAATATATTACTAAAACTACAAGAAGCAACTTGAAATCTCTACACTATACTCATAGATTAAACAAAATATTGTGAAATACTATAAAATAGAAATGACCTGAGGAAATGTATTTTTTTTAAACATTTTCTAGCAGTTATAACTTTGTTAAATATTGTACATTTTTGCATCCATATTAGTGTTCTCTAGTCTGGCAATGTTCAAAATTTTGTAGAAAACCTGCTTGCCCCTCCTTTTATGGACAGTAAAAATTCATAAAAAATGCGAAAGTGTATTTTTGTTCAAGATACATTGAAGACATTAAAAACTATATACAAACATCAAACAAATGTTTGTCTTAATATTAGATATGCCAATTTGCTTCAACAAATGTTAAATACACAGTTTAAAGAAACATGGTCAGATAACATTGTAATACCATTTATATAAAATTTAATAATATAAAATTATGGTGTACCTTTTATCAATATATGTAAAGCCAATAACTCTATGCAAGTTGGTATCAAGCTTCCAGTTGGTTAAGGTCACATATTTACAAGTCCACCTTAGCTCAGAAACTGACAAAAGTGTTTCATATAAAGAAGTTCATTAAACAAAGGTTGGTTTTAATATGAACTTTTTACTACAGTAATACAGGTTAATTTGCTTATTTAATTACTGGTTATCAATAAAATAAGTATATTTTGATAAAATGAATGTAGCTTTTACAGAATGCATTTCATGCATGTTAATTTTTGTTGTTGTTTGTGTTCAGCAGATATATTGCTTGACAGTAATAAAAAGTGTATGGCAGCCTTCTGCACAGAGCCTCTTTCAGCCCACAGACACCTAATAGGGACATGAGAGAAGCAAATCTGCTGGAAGCTACAGTGCTAATATCAAATGTCTGTTTTACATACTGATGCAGTAACTAAAGTAAACAATTCAAACCATATTTCCCTTTAAAGGACCACTGCACATTGAACGTTTTAAGAATTTAAATCTGACTAAAAGAGTAATTAATCAGGAAAAAAGTCGCTGATAGTTTTAATTAGACAAAAAGGTAAAATGTGATGCCTCTACAAAGACCCTGGAGGGATCCATGAAACATTAGTGGAAAATGTATGTGTGACAGTGGTGTTTACATTTCTCGAGAGCTATGGCTGCATTGTTTGGTGCATCCATTCTGGGGAAGCCAGGGGCTGTGGTAGCAATTGCAAACTTATTGTACTATCAAACAAAGATTCTGGATATCTGCCTGCCCCTTCCTCATCCAATCTCTCTCCACTGAAAGGGCACCACAGACCATAAAAGATGATTCAAGCAAGGAGAAAAGTAAGGGGAACAGATTTGAGCTTAGCCGGGGTTGGCTAGATCCTAGGCACTTTATTACAGTAATAATTATGAGATAATTAATAAATTACTTGAAACTGGTATAGTAGGAGACTATGGCCATTACGCCAGAGTCTGTGTCTTCATGAGCTGCAGAGGGTATTTTTTGATTGGCTTTAGTCAATAAAAACAGAGCTTTTAAGTACTTTTTTTTATAAAACACAATGCCTAAAAGTAAGTAGATACAAAAGTATAGTATATACTTCATAAAATCCAGGAACCTTCTATGTTTAAAAGGAGTGTAATCAGTGATGGAACTGAATGTTAGTCTTAAAATATCTGGGGCTCAAATTGGTGTAAATGTGTGCTGTTTACACAATACATCCATTCACATCTGTATCATGTAATTGAACCTTGTCTTATTGTATAATTTGTTTCACAGTTTTGTTACTTCGTTGTCATGAGAGGCTAGAGACATTGTAATTATTTTGTTGCAAATAGGGCCTGTGAGCACATTCAAAAATAGTATTAATTGAACATATATAAACAAAATTTGAAATGAGAAAATAAAAAAAATGCTGTACTTTCTTTAGCTCATCCCTATTTTAACACTGATTTGGGAAGTTATGTTGCATCACCCAAAGTGATGCATTAACTTTACTGTATGTCATATGTTGAAAATTGTGATGTTCAGCTTGTAGCAGTAGGAGCCATTTACAATGCACTGGAGGGCCAAATTTCGGCCACTGCTCCTTTAGGATAACACAGACTTATAAAATATACCATCATGTGGCACAAATTTAGCTATCTATATTGAAACAAAACTGTACAACAACAACAAAAAAACAACAACACAGAAATAAGCAATTTCGCCCTCAAACTTAAGTATTTAGGACATAAAATAAGTTATTTATCCAAAGAATACATATTTTTTTTTAAAATATACAAGAAACATGTTAATAATGAAAAACTTAGCACAGAACTGAATGTTTTTTTTTTTTTTTTGGTAAGATCTAATGACTATTAAAAATAAAAATAAAAAGCTTTATTTTTGGTACTACAGGTGAATGCCATAGCAAATAAGAATTTCACTGTCAGATTCTGTTACTATGCAGTCACAAGGGATCTGTATTAACATTGAACACAGTGCTGCTCTGATCTTCTTACTGTGGTACTGTGGAGTGAGATAAAAAGCATTATAAGGATATGTTGTACACAGCTGCTCAGTGACTTCAGGTGATTGGAATGTGGGTGCTTAAGAAAATAGATGCAATTATGTTACTTTGCAGTAGGTGGCGCAGAGTACATGTATTTAATGCCTAACTACAAATACATAAAAAAACACTGAATTGCATGTGCGTGCTGAATGCTGGGGAGAAAATAAAATTGCTGCTTAAATGCATTATAGCACCAGACAGGCGCAGGCACGTACGTGCATGTTAATGACGTCATCGCGAGGCGTCTAACAGTGTGGTACATTGTAGATATCAACTCCGGCAATAAACTGCGTTAACCAAGAAAGCCAAGTTAATAATGGAGAAATATCTTTTAGTGAGATACTAGAATCAATAGGCGTTTAAGCCCGGGGGCAATGAATTGCAATGAGATAATGTAGAAGTGGAGGTCATTTCTAATTTAGATTGACCATACGGAGGGGTAATATACCTTAAGATTAATGATCCGCATTATTAATAATGCTCATATAGCACTTTATTATTTGAAACACAGAGATTACTTTTATTAGCAAACGATATTATCACATAGCACTTTATATATAGAATAAGTAAATAACTGATTCCATATCTCCAAGCAGTATTGTTTGCACAAAAAGCACGATTTTGCACAGAAAGCATTAGCACTTTATCACAGCACTAATACAGAAGTCATAAATTACATGTTTTTTCCCCCAGTGACAATGGAGAAGTTTTTTTGAATATGCATGAGCACTAGCACTTTTGTCACAAGCATCTACTGAATCTCAGTGTACCCAAATTCTGCTATCCATTTGTAACCTGCATCTGATAATTTTAATATTTTAATGGGTTTATTAAAAGTGAAGTTTTAAAGTTTTGTGCCCATAGGAGATTTGATAATATAGGTGTGCAAAAATAGCGTTCTTTTGCTTCTTGTCAATTCACCTAAAATATCTCCAAAATGTGTTATTACCTTACAGAAGAAACAACTAAAATTCTAATTCACTCTCTCATCATGTCTCAACTTGACTAC
>CM050164.1:189259612-189327112 GCA_027410445.1 Discoglossus pictus
ATTGTAGTTAAAGGTTCACTGTGGTTTCGGAAAACATGCTGTGAAACATAAACAATATTAGCAATTATGTAAGCCATAAGTGTAAAACCATTTTATAAAAAAAAAAATTGCTCATCTATAAAGTCAAGTTTTGGGGCCATCTTGGATTTAGTCATCACAAGTAATATTGATATAATATCAAATATTAAAATAGGGGAACACTTGGGGAACAGTGATCACAACACAGTATCATTTGAGATTGAATACAAAAAACAGAGTTGTAAGAGGCCAACAAAAAATCTAAATTTTAAAAGGGCTAACTTTAATGGGCTATGGGCAGCAATACTACATATAGACTGGGACAAAGAACTTTCAAATCCTTACTAAATAAACATACTCATCGGCATGTACCATGTGGAAATAAAATGAATAGGAGTAAATCACATCCCATGTGGCTTAACAATGACTTAAAGATCATGATAAGGAAAAAAAAACATGCATTTAAATTATACAAGGAGGATGGAACAGAGGCAGCTTTATGTGACTATAAGGAAATCAACAAGGCTTGCAAAAGGGCAATTAGACTGGCTAAAATAGAAAATGAGATGTCAGTTGCAATGGAAAGTAAGACTAACCCTAAAATATTTTTTAAATATATTAATATGAAGAAGGCGAGGAAGGAAGCTATAGGAAGATTACAATGTGACACAGGCCATCTGATAATAAGTGACCAGGAAAAGGCAGATGAGCTAAATAGGTTCTTTTCGTCGGTATACACAAGGGAGGTACCAGTGGTTGGGACACCGCAACATAATGGGGCTACACTACCATCAATAAATAATTGGTTAACGCAGGAAGAAATCCAAAAGAGATTGGAGAAAATAAATGTTAATAAAGCCCCAGGTCCTGATGGGATACATACAAGGGTACTGTTGGAGCTGGGTTCTGTAAAGGCTAAACCATTATATCTAATCTTTCAAGACTCACTCACTACAGGGTCTCTACCGGATGACTGGAGAAAAGCAGAGGTGATACCTATATTTAAGAAGGGATCAAGAGCAAATCCGGGGAATTATAGACCAGTGAGCCTCACATCTGTATTTGGGAAGCTTTTAGAAGGGTTAATAAGGGCCAGAATACAATAATATGTCTATTTGAACAAGATCATAGGTAGCAGTCAACACGGATTTATGAAGGATAGGTCGTGTCAGACCAATCTAATTAGTTTCTATGAGGAGGTTAGTAGGAACTTGGATCAGGGCAACTCAGTGGATGTAGTCTTTTTAGATTTTTCAAAGGCATTTGATACAGTGCCACATGGAAGACTTTTGAGCAAACTAAGGGATACAGGAATTGCAGTTAATATCTGCTCATGGATTGAGAGCTGGCTTAAAGACAGGAAGCAAAGGGTTGTTGTAAATGGAACATACTCCGATTAGACTAATGTGGTAAGTGGGGTTCCTCAAGGTTCAGTATTAGGTCCTCTCCTTTTTAACATATTTATTAATGACGTAGAAGTAGGACTCGAAAGTAGTGTTTCCATTTTTGCTGATGACACTAAGTCGTGCAAGGTAATAAAAGCAGATAATGATGTACTTTCCCTACAAAGGGATTTGCATAAATTAGAGAAATGGGCAGCTAAATTGCAGATGAGATTTAATAAAAATAAATGCAAGGTTATGCATTTGCGAAGGAAAAATAGCCATGCAATTTACTGTATAATCTACATGGAGCAAATCTAGGGGTATCAGATATTAGGGATTTGGGAGTACTAGTGGACAACCACCTAGGTAGCAGTGCTCAATGCCAAGCAGCAGCTGAAAAGGCAAGTAAAATATTAGCATGTATTAAGAAGGGTAAAGAAGCAAGGGAAGCAAATATAATTCTACCACTATAAAAATCCCTAGTACGCCCTCATTTGGAAAATGGAGTACAATTTTGGGCACCACTTCATAAAAAGGACATTTTAGAGCTGGAAAAAGTACAGAGAAGGGCAACAAAACTAATAAGGGGAATGGAGGGGCTAGGTTATGAAGAAAGACTAACCGAATTAAACTTATTTTCGCTAGAAAAAAGGTGTCTACAAGGGCATATGATTACGTTTTTTAAATACCTCCAGGGTCAATATAAGGCTTTGTCAAGTGAGCTTTTTGTGACAAGAGATTTTCAACTGACAAGAGGACACCCTTTGAGGTTAAAGGAAAAAAGATTTCACCTTAAACAAAGAAAAGGGTTCTTCACGGTTAGGGTGGTTAAACTGTGGAATTCTCAACCAAAGGAGGTGGTAACAGCGAATTCGATAGACAACTTCAAAAAGGGGTTAGATATATTTTTGAATAAAGAGGGCATTCAAGGCTATCCTAGATAACTAGCAAAGGAATATTGATTCTGGGAGAAATTTGATCGCCAGTTTCTGAGGTCAGGAAGGAATTTTTGCTTTTTTTCCCCTTATGAGACAATTGGCAAAGTTTCAATGTTTTTTTTTTTTCTGTTTGCCTTCCTCTGGATCAATTAACAATTAATAATAAATAGTCCACATTAAAAAGATCAATAGAGATCTAAAAAGGTTGAACTTGATGGACTAACTCTTTATTCGTCCTCCAATACTATACTATTAATAATTATTTAACAACAAATTAATTAATAACTAATCCGCATATTGCAGATCAGAGGAGATCTTAACAGGTTGAACTTGATGGACTCAAAGTCTTTTTTCAACCTTAAATTACTATGTAACTATGTAACTAAAAGTGTCACTTCATTCAATAGAACAAAATTTGCATTCTAGGTTCCTCCTTTTCCTCCCAGATGTCTAATTCAGTTAGGAACAGAAAGAAACACCTGCTGCCATTAAACAAGACGGAACATAATAAAAATGTAAGGCTATATTAATTTAAACCTTTCCTAGACATTAAATGGCCACTTGTACACACTTTTCATGTTAAACCTATTTTTAGTTCATTAAAAATGCCAAAATAAAACTTAAGGTGGCTCAAGGTGTGACAAGGAACTGGGATTAGTTGGAATGCTACTTAGGATACAAATATGAGATAATCAGTAAGAAGAGAAAGAACTGGTATCCTTTAGTAAATTAGTGCACACCCACTGCCCAAATGGGCAGTGGGTGTGAACTAATTTACTAAAGGATAGCAGTTCTTTCTCTTCTTACTGATTATCTCATTAAAAATGCCATGTGCAAACAGCAGTTAAGAAAATCTTTAGACAGAAAATATCCTTTAAACAACACAGTTTACTGAAGGGGTTAACATATTCTGCTGATGAAGGGGTTAACATATTTTGCTGACACATAGCCTAACCATAATATCATGTGCCTATCCTTGGGATGTTTTTCAACCTTACTAAAACACAAAACATTTCTAGTTGTTCTAGAAACAGAAAACACCTGATTATATGTCCTTGTACCGACTAACATGACCCGTAAAGATGCTGCTAATATCCGCCTTCTTTTGCAAGTATAAATTATATGCAATGACGTAGCAATAAACGGAATTAGTACTGAGACTGATTGTGTGTGTGTTACATCCAGTACGAGTTCTACAGAATTCTGTTTGGGCCCTGTGTTTCCAAGCCGCCAACTACTGATTAGGAAGCCCCAACATTTACCTCATTAATACTGGCGAATAACACCGATTAGTATTAGTAAGGCTTAAATAATGCAAACACAGTTTACATTTTCCACTTCCTTTAAGCACTGCACAGGACAATGAGATATTTGGGAGGAATAGAGCAATGGCTATTAATGAGGTAAACTTGGTTTTTAAACTATATTTTCTGGCTAAAGATTTGATTTGCTGCTGTTTGCACATATAGTTTTGTGTTAAATCTATTTTTAGTTCATCATTAATTATGAAAATCGCTTAGACTTACGCTTTAAGATTAATATTACGGTAAGTTAAGTTGTTTGTAAAAGCATTCTATACATATGACACTTTAAAGGATATCTGAAGGCCTGTATGACAGTATAATATTTGATATTTCGAAAAGGTAAAATTGTTAATGGACAAATTTTTTTAGAAAATTAACAAAAACATAAATTAACCCTTTATTAATAATCACTGGATGTGATTATGTCACATGGGAGGGGAATTGGATGCACATAATATTGCACTTGCTTCAATTGTATATTGTGTAATTGTGTATTCAAATTCAGTTGTAATTCTAACTGCCAGCTTTTAGAAAAGAGGAAGTGGTAACCATATCTTAACCTTTTTTTTTAAACATAAATTATTAATTATTATTGGAATTCTGTACCAAAGGTGTAATATTTTATAGTTGGTTTCTTTAGTTTAAATATTTCATACTGCTCTGGTGTCCTGATCCCATATTTGTTGCCATGTTTTATTATCAATCAATCTATTTATAATTGTTCCATTTGTGGGTATATTAATGTACTATTTGCATTTAGATTGTTATGCATGTTATATAGTTGTGATATAGTGCTAGGATCATCTCTAAAACAAAAACATTGGCTTTAAAAAATAGTAAGGTTTCTTTTTTAGATAAGTTTGTATATAATGTTTTACTTGAAGGTATTGGCATCTGCCATATAAATCATAACATGTTTTGACTTTTCTTAAAAAAAAGTGGATAATTCTCATCCCTGGGCCAAAATCTTTATTTTGAGCTATGGCAGATTGTGGTGATGTTCCTGGTATGAAGCCTACTTGATCTGCATGTATTATCATTTGTTTTATTTTATTAATTCTCATAGCTATAATTTTGGTGTATATGAGAATTAGTAAGGTAGAATTAGTTCTGTGTGCTGTCTCTGTGAGCCCTCTCTGTGCACCCTCTTTGTGTGTGTGCTCTCTCACTCTCTCTGTTCCCTCTGTCTGCAACAGTTGCACAATACCTCCCAGTGCACCAGCAAGTAGCATATGAGTATGCATCATGCAGGTATTACTCACAACTGCTATTATAGTGGATGGAAGTACTCAAAAATGGTGGTAGTAATTGTTGGTCTATCGTGCTATAATCTATCATAACATAGCTATTGTGGACACTAGAATAGAAACTATAATGTCTCTCTTTAGTATGTTGGCATCTCCAGGAGTCATGGATATCCAGTATTTGTAACCATTGCGATAAACATGTTATACCTGCCGACTCAGATACCATTGGGTGCTTATTTAAATTGTTCATTAGAGCTACATTAAAATCACATCCCATAATGTGTATGCCTTGCATACTCATTTAACACTTTTTCACCAAGTCTATTGAATAATTATTTTCTGTTTGTGTTTGGTGCATATACATTTACTATTGTTACAATTTGGTTATACAGTACTCTCAGTAGGATTATGAGTCTACTATTTGTGTCTTTTGTTGTACATTTTATTACAACATAATATTTTTATGAATACATACTGCCATCCCAGCTTTCTCACTTACCCCAGAAGCGAATATGTATATAATGGGGGAGATAAAGAAATGGTGTTCTAGTTTTCATGTATCTTAACTTAAGGACCCTTGGTCTGTGCATCCCCAATCTTTTATTCTGCAGATGGCTTGCATTCAGAGCTATACAAGGTTTATTTATTATACTGGGCCTTTAACTGCATTTTCAATGCAATTCCACAGAGCTTATATATAAAAGTGTCTAATAAGCAAACATCATGATATTCTGGAAGCATTATCCACAAATACATATTTTGGTAAAAAAATATTCATAAGAATTACATTATGTATAGAACATACCGGGGTGGAGGAGTGGGTGGGTTTTGCGGATGTGACCTGTCAAATGAATGCATGTCATAAGTAGGAGGGGAATAGACTGGAGGAGGTTCTTCATCTGAACTGTCTGGTTCCAGAGTCCTTTCCAAAATCTACAAATACAAATAAAGGTAGATACAAAAATTACATTCATTGTTAGCATGCAAAAGTATTTTATTGTTGAAGGGAAAAAAACAGAAACTGGATAAAACTAAAATAATCTCTTAAATGGTCACAACAAATTAAGTCAACTTGACTATATTTAACAAATGCACTAAAAAGTTAGTATAAAGTGGGGTTTAAAGCAGAATTAAAAAATCATCATCTTATAGTTACTATGGAGTCCGTTTATCAAGAATGAAAAGCAAGAAATTGTAAGCTAGGTCGTCATCCCTTTAAATGATCTGAAATACTTTTTTAAATCTCAATTACTATGTAACTATAAACATGTATTATTTTTTAAATGCAATTTATGATGCTGTGAAATCTCCCATTTTAGTTTCCACTGATTTACTTCCTTAGGTGAGGCTGAGACTTTGAATATACAGGAAGTTTGTATCTGCTTAATGGGAATTTGGTACATAAACTGGTCAGTGCATTTATCAGACCTACTGGAATGCTCATTAGGTTACAAGGAAATACCCTACTGAAACAATAGCCGCAAGAAGCAGGCTCAGTAATGAAAATTGGAGCCTGCGGTAAAGAATATTTGTGTATACAAGTGAAAAATCTAAAGGACGAGTTAATTTATTTTTTTACCTTCTAAAAATATTTTGCTCTTCAAAAAATCATACAGAAAAAAATTACCACAATGGAGCACTATATAATAATTTAATCACATTATTGACAACTATTACAGTAGATATAAAAATTCTACAAACCCCTGTTAAAATGTCAGGTTTCTGTGCTGTAAAAAAAATGAGACAAAGATAAATCATTTCAGAACTTTTTCCACCTTTAATGTGACCTATAAACTGTACAACTCAATTGAAAAACAAACTGAAATCTTTTAGGTAGAGGGAAGAAAAAATATAAAAATAAAATAATATGGTTGCATAAGTATGCACACCCTTAAACTAATACTTTGTTGAAGCACATTTTGATTTTATTACAGCACTCAGTCTTTTTGGGTATGAGTCTATCAGCATGGCACTCTTCTTTGCAAAAACAGTCCAAATCTGTCAGATTGTGAGGGCATCTCCTGTGCACAGCCTTCTTCAGATCACCCCACAGATTTTCAATCGGATTCAGGTCAGGGCTCTGGCTGGGCCATTCCAAAACTTTAATCTTCTTCTGGTGAAGCCATTCCTTTGTTGAATTGGATGTATGCTTTGGGTCGTTGTCATGCTGAAAGATGAAGTTCCTCTTCATGTTCAGCTTTCTAGCAGAAGCCTGAAGGTTTTGTGCCAATATTGACTGGTATTTGGAACTGTTCATAATTCCCTCTATCTTAACTAAGGCCCCAGTTCCAGCTGAAGAAAAACAGCCCCAGAGCATGATGCTGCCACCACCATGCTTCACTGTGGGTATGGTGTTCTTTTGGTGATGTGCAGTGTTGTTTTTGCGCCAAACATATCTTTTGGAATTATGGCCAAAAAGTTCAAGCTTGGTTTCATCAGACCATAACACCTTTTCCCACATGCTTTTGGGAGACTTCAGATGTGTTTTGGCAAAATGTAGCCTGGCTTGGATGTTTTTCTTCGAAAGAAAAGGCTTTTGTCTTGCCACTGTACCCCATAACCCAGACATATGAAGAATGCGGGAGATTGTTGTCACATGTACCACACCGCCAGTACTTGCCAGATATTCCTGCTGCTCCTTTAATGTTGCTGTAGGCCGCTTGGTAGCCTCCCAGACCAGTTTTCTATTCGTCTTTTCATCAATTTTGGAGGGAGCTCCAGTTCTTGGCAATGTCACTGTTCTGCTATATTATCTCCACTTGATGATGACTGTCTTCACTGTGTTCCATGGTATATCTAATACCTTGAAAATTCTTTTGTACCCTTCTCCTGACTGATACCTTTTAACAATGAGATCCCTCTGATGCTTTGGAAGCTCTCTGTAAACCATGGCTTTTGCTGTGGGATGCAACTAAGAAAATTTCAGGAAAGACCAACTAGAGCAGCTGAACTTTATTTGGGGTTAATCAGAGGCACTTTAAATGATGGCAGGTGTATGCTGACACAATTTGGAATGTGATTGCTTAATTCTGAACACAGCTACATCCCCAGTTATAAGAGGGTGTGCAGACATTATTTTTCTTTTTTTTTTTTCTTCCCTTCACCTAAAAGATTTCAGTTTGTTTTTCAATTGAGGTGTACAGTTTATAGGTTACATTAAAGGTGGAAAAAGTTCTGAAATGATTTATCTTTGTCTCATTTTTTTTACAGCACAGAAACCTGACATTTTAACAGGGGTGTGTAGACTTTTTATATCCACTGTAATAGTTGTCAATAATCGACACAGGAGGGGGGGGGGGAGAGACACAAGAGGGGGGGAAGAGACACAAGAGGGGGGGAAGAGACACAGGATGGGGGGAAGAGACACAGGAGGGGGGAAGAGACAGAGGAAGGGGAGAGTAACATAATATTAACCTCCTATCACCACTTTGGACCCTGTAGAACTTGTGTAAATAAAGAACTTAAACCTGGGTCTTGTTTTGCAGTTTTGACAGTTGTTAGGGTAAAGCTGTCATATGATGCTGTAAAACCACTTCAATTTTTAAAAGCTTGAACTGAAAATCTCTATTGAAGGTTTTTCAAACTTCAGTCCTCAAGGGTCAGCATGTGTCCTTTTTATGACAGCTCTTAAGTATGAGTTGGTTAATCCAAGCCTCCTACATTTTGAATGAAAACGGTGTGCTTAAAATCTGCCTTGGCGTTATTTAGCCTATTAGAACAGGAGTTGGAGAAGTCTTCTCTACCTCATAGGGGTGATCTACAAGTTTTTTTCTCTCTCATTGTTTGCCTAATTTTTCAGTTTGGTTTTAATTACGGAACATTCCTGTTAAAGAGAAAAAACGTTAAAGGAACACTTCCAGTTAAAGTTAGTGCTCTATCTCTGTAAAACATAATAAAATATATGCACTGTTATGAAATATATTCACATAGTCAAATAAATAAAAAATAACCTCTGGAGGAATACTATCATCTGAGTCTGAACTGTCATCATATCCAACATCATCGAGGTTCATTTGCAGCAACTGGTCAATTGTGGCATCTACAGCTCCATTGTTAGCCCTCAGTACACACTCAATTATATCATACTCCATGTTAGGAAACATGGTCTTAAAATCCTCCATGGCCTGGTTGAATTCCAGCCTGCGCACGGGCCTCCCAGGCCGACTATTGTTGAGTTCCTGGGTGGAAGAGCTACTTCTTGAGCTTCCATTGCTGCTGCTCCTACGAAACAGACTTGTCATTTTTGATAAATGTTTTTGAAAAATGCTTAATTTTTACAAGAAGACAAAGATATAAAGGAAAGTGCAATCCAATGTCATGATTTCTTGATAAGAGATTAGGCTTCTGTTGATTTCCTCGCTCTCCAATAAACAGAAACAAGGACAGCATGTATTCATCAGTCGTCTCCTCCCTCAGGTCTTCATGATACAAGACGTCCTTATCCTCCGGCACAGTCTGTGGGTATAACAAATTTGTTTTAATAATAGCATGACCATCTAAGATTATTAGATAAATAAACCAGTGAACTTGTAAAATGCCCTTTTATTGACTGGAGTATAATTTTCTGTGAGTTTTCTGCATTCATACACAACTTTTATTTAAACACCACATGAAGATTAAATTGGAATGGCAACAAGAACAATACAATTCAGAAAGTCAAACAGTGATTATTAGAGCCTGAAAGTAACTATTTTGAGATTAGAAGTAAAAAGTTTTCACCTTAAAGAAAGAAAAGGGTTCTTCACAGTAAGGGTGGTAAAACTGTGAAATTCTCTATCAAAGGAGGTGGTGACAGCAGATTCGATAGATAACTTTAAAAAGGAATTGGATACATTTTTTTTAAATAAAAAGGACATTCAAGTTGATCTTAGTTAGAGAGGGAGTATTGATGCAGGGAGAAATCCGATCTCTAGTATCTGGGGTCAGCACAGGGGGAGAGCCAGGGAGCCTGTGAGTGAAGTTGCAAGTTACTTGAGACATATTTGGCGTTTTTTACACTCGAAAATTGTCTAAGTGAGAAAAAAATGGCAGCCGAAAAAACGTAACAGGATGAAAACGAGGCCAAAGGCAGTAAAAAAAAGAGCCCGAAGCCAGTAACACCAAACCCAAGCCAGTAACACTTAACCCAAGGCAGTAACACTCATTGCGAAGCCCCTAAACTACACAGGGGGGAGAGGCTCACGATGAGCACTGAAGGTGCTCAAGCGCAAGGCCTATAAAGTACACAGGGGGAGAGGCTTCCAATGAACGCCAAAGGTGATCATTGCAAAGCAGAAAAGTTGTGGGTTGCCAAAAATGGCAATGAGCGGCAAAGCCAAGGGTGATCAGGGGGGCCATAGCCTCACATTGTGTGGCAAACAGCATTGCCAGGCTTACAGTTTTAATCCCGTCATTTTTGACGGCAATTTCCTAGTAACCTAAATAAACCTCTACAAAAAAATTATATACACACAAATAATACATACAAGGGTAAGCAAATATATGTAACTAGTGACTTGCCTGTCAAAAATGACAATTTTAGGGCTGGCTATGCGGTTTGCCACACAATGCAAGGCTCTGCCCCCTCTTTGCACCTTCGGCACTCATCGCAAGACTCTCCCCCCCGTGTAGTCCCGCGTGCCTGGCATTGTTCAGCTAAGTTTTACTGGCTTGGGTTAAGTGTTGCTGGATTCAGCCTCGTTTTGATCCTGTTTGAGAAAATTTATGTTTTTTCGGCCGCCATTTGTTTCTTTGCTTAGACGATTTTGTATCTCCGAAAATGACAGCTAGTGCACAAATTAGCTTGCAACTTCACTCACAGGCTCCCTGGCTGTCCCCCTGAGTTGTGTGTGAGGTTTTTTATTGATTTTGTACATATTTATTTTGTCCTCGGCTATATGTTACTGGCTTCGGCTGTGTTACTAGCTTGGGTTAAGTGTTACTGGCTTCGTCGCAAGGCCCGCTATTTTTAACATTACATGACAACAACTCGCATTAATGCCAACTATAATATGTGATATTTATGAGCCAGAGAGACTTTAAAGGCCAGTGTAAGTGCTTTTCATTTATTCATCTATTTTTTAGTTCACCATTAACGGACATTAAATACATATACTGATTGTCACTATTACTTACCAAAAAATTGCACCTGATATGAGGACATCACCTATGTTTGATTGCGCATGTAGCACCATTTACTGTATACAGACTCGTAATTGGGTATATTGACGACACAGTTCAGTCGCGCTTACTCCATTCCTACAAGCATACTACTATAAGCAACCTGGCACTATTACCTATTAGAGTGGTCCACTGTACAGTAGAATTTACTTTTTTTTATTGCTGCTTGTATTTTCACAGCTGCCTTATAGTTCACACAAAGGTAATGTGGAGACTATATTATACCTTTACTTGGGGATAGACCTATCTCAATTAGTATTGGCGGTCTACAGCCAAAGACTTTAGGATCTCCCACTTACCTTACAGTCCACCTGTGCATTGTTCCCCACACCAGTACCAGCTATTTGGCTTTATCTACCTGGTTACGGCATCCTATCTCAAATAGTATTGGGGGTCTCCTTCTCCTGCTTATTTTTACTTATTATTTATCTCAATACACCTTATGTGTTATGTGTCTCATGCTTTCAACTTGTAACAAATAAAGGTTACATTTGATTATATTGGTCTCCAACTAGTATCTTTCTTAACATTCTATTTACTTTGGTGCTAATCACCACACTATACTTACACTGTTCAACTCACAAAACCACCTTTGTTAATGCTAGTATAACGCACCACCTGATACTTCATCAGTGAAGATGTTTTGCTTGATTCATCAGAAAAATCTGGCAAACTTGTAAACTTCCATAATGACCTCAAACAATCTTCCTTAATTGATCACTTAAAGGGGCATTGAAAGCTACTTTTTCTTGCTACTTTTTCTTTTCTTGCATTGTTGTATCTGCAAGAGAGTATTCTATAGATGTACCGTTTTTATCTTTTTTTCCCCAATTAAGTTTAAACAGCTTTTACTTAATATTTTCATACTACAACACACCACTGTAATAATGTTTAAAGCATCACATATATAGTTGTCAGTGTATGTAACATTTGCAATGTTGGCCACGCAGTTGCAACCTCGCAAAGCGAGCTAGCAGCACAGTCACACATGCAAGCCTCGCAAAACAGCGCAATCGCGTAACTCTAAAAACCCACCAAAACAAAAAAGGTACAAAAAATTACACTCACACACAGCACAGGGGGGGAGACACAGGAAGCCTGGAAGTGAGGTTGCAAGCAAATTACACCCATATTTTAGAAACCGCATGAAAACAAGGGTCAGCAACGCCAGGTTCTCAAAACTTACAAAATATACGACCCTGAAGACAGTGACACTTACACGAACACCAGGCACATGGGACTTTGAAAATAAAACCATTCACCGCGCGCCACGCAAACATTCAGCACACACACAGAGGAGAAAGACGCAGGGAAGGGACGGGGGGGGGGGGGGGGTTTGTTCGCTGAAAAGACACACATTGCATCCCCAAGCACTAAACTAGCACTAACAAACCCTGCAATTAGTGTCCCGTACAGTAGGCGAGAGGAAAGGCTAGCAATCGGCGCCAAAGGCGCTCATTGCAGGACTTATAATGAGAATCCTAACCAGGAGAGCCTTGCAATGAGCGCCGATGACACTCGGTGTGGGCCTCGAAATGAGCGCCGAAGGTGCTTGGATGACCAAAAGCCTCACATTGTGTGGCAAACAGCATTGCATGCCTTACGATTTTAATCCCGTCATTTTTGACGGGCAATCTCCTAGTGATATTTTAAATACAAGAAAAAAATAAGTAATTATGTTCCATGGTCCTTTGAAGCTTCAAAAACTTGTGAATGACTGCTAATGATTGTATAGCTCTCTTAGCATGTTTAAAAATTAAATAATACATTCTTAAAAAAAATATTTTCAAATTTGTCAGCAAAATATACTCAACGCTGATTTCTTGGAGTAAGACAAAAGAGCAGTGCAATAGGACATTACTTGCCTTCTAAATGGTATGCATGAAAGCACAAAATATCACTAACCATTGTGTTGTACATTAGTTAACCTAAAATTGGTGGGAATTACCTGACTTTTTATATGTTTACAGTGCAGCTTTCCTTATCTATTGGCCTATATTGGAACAAAACAGAAAAGCTAAAAATGATCAACTATGGAAATATATCAAGGCTAAAGTGGTACCATGTTTTCCAAAATAATCCAGCCGTGAAACCCATTTAGGACTCTAGAAGAATAAAAACTCACAACCTCTGCCAGTACCCCACAACAGTATTCAATTTAACCCCTCTGCTGATGCCTCTCAAAGACCAAGCAAAACCTGCTCCAGAAAGACACCACTTGATTATTTTTTGCGGGACCCCAAGTGTTTTCCTTCTTTAAATTGCTATCCTCTGAATCAGGAGAGTACATAATGTGCTGCACTAACCAGTGGCATTAATAAGAACCAGATGTGCAGGCTGAGTAAAATTCATTATATTTGCTATATTAGTTAAATTGCTCTTTTTTTTACCATTTTAAAAATAATAATTGTTTTTAGGTTAAAGGTATTTACAATTGTTTTTATATATATATATATATATCACATATATAGTTGTGAGCGTACGGGCCGGTGCTCACGCTTGCGGGCTCGCATAGCGAGCCCACGGCCCTCGCAAAGCGAGCCGCGGCCCTTGCGTAGTGAGGGCTGCGGGCAAGGGCCTCAGTTGCTGCGCAGCGTACGGCCTGTTGCTCACGCTTGCGGGCTCGCATAGCGAGCCCGCGGCCCTCGCATAGCGAGCCCGCGGCCCTTGCATAGCGAGGGCCGCGGGCAAGGGCCTTAGTTGCTGGGATGGAGCGCCGAAGGCGCTCCATCCCAGCAACTGAGGCCCTTGCCTGCAGCCCTTGCCCGCAGCCCTCGCCCACAGCCCGTGAGGGCTGCGTGCAAGGGCCTCAGTTGTTGGGATGGAGCAGCCAACTTCTCCCCACAATGCCCCGTTTCGGGTTCCGGAGGGGGAGCCAGACGCCGCCACTGCCACTAGCCGAACCAGCTGCTCGCACAGCGAGCCGCGGCCCTCGCATATCGAGGGCTGCGTGCAAGGGCCTCAGTTGTTGGGATGGAGCAGCCAACTTCTCCCCACAATGCCCCGTTTCGGGTTCCGGAGGGGGAGCCAGACGCCGCCACTGCCACTAGCCGAACCAGCTGCTCGCACAGCGAGCCGCGGCCCTCGCATATCGAGGGCTGCGTGCAAGGGCCTCTGTTGTTGCGATGAAAGCAGCCACCTCCTCCCCACAATGCCCCGCGCAGGGCCGCCCAGTCCCCGGTTCGGGTTTCGGAGGGGGAGCCAGACGCCGCCACTGCCAGTAGCCGCACCATCCCAGAGCCCGGCAATCCCGCGGGAATGTGGTGAGAGCGCTGGTAGTGGCGGATGTTCAGGCCACGCACGGAGCTCCGAGCTCTGATCAGTGCGGATACCTTGGGGAGGCGGGGCTAGGCCGGCCTGGGGAACAGGAAACACCGTGGATCCGCGGACTGGAGCAGGCCTCAGAGCTGGAGGAGCCGGGCCTGGGTAGCTGACTGTGAGTGACAGGGAGATAATGTGGTCTGAGGAAGATGTGCAATCACTGAGAGCTGCCATATAAACTAATTATACACTGATCATTAACACCATGTGTATGTATATAATGTGTGTGTGTATTGTGTGTGTGTGTGTGTATAGATATTGTGTGTGTGTGTATTGTGTGTATATATTGTGTGTGAGTGTATGTATAATGTGTGTATATATATATATATATATATATATATATATATAATATGTGTGTGTATATTGTGTGTGTGTATTGTTTGTGTATATATAATGTGTGTGTATATTGTGTGTGTATATATAATGTGTGTGTATATTGTGTGTGTATCAACTGCGGCCCTCGCGAAGCAACTGCAACCCTCGCAAACTTTACGTCGCAATGCAAACAACATACGAGACACGTTAAAACACATTACGGACTCGCAAAAATCGTCCGCAACCCACAGACATGAAAAAATGAAAAACACAATAAATACACACAACACATACATAAAAAGCTTACCTACAGCAAGAGGGAGCATCCAGGACCTCAAAAAATTAAGTTACACCTTCATTTAACTCATAATAAAAGAGTTTAGACACTAAAAAATTCTCTAAGCGAGAGAAAAAATGGCCGACGAACAAAACGAAAACGAGGCTACAGCACTCTAAACACGCAAAACACCACAAGAAACACGCAAAACACCACAAAACACCTACGGATATTCCACTACAGACGCATACCACACATTAGCCGGCATTTTAGAACAATGCGGAACTACACAACTACGCTAACGGTTTCGTCTCGCGCACGCACACTATTACACTGCACACATTCATCTCGCTTACACCGCAGCTCCACACCACTAATGCTGCAGCAACATCAAAACAGATTGTAGCTCTTCAAGAATGCTTCAAAATAGGTAAAGTATATTCATTTATTAATTTGTATTATATATTTCAGTAGTACACACAAAACAACATTAGCTACCTTACAATTCCATTGCCGTCATTTTTTGACGGGCAATTCGCTAGTATATATATATATATATATATATATATATATATATATATGTAAATGTGTGGCTCACACATACTAATTAGTTGTTTTAATATGCTAATTAGCTTTTTTTTGTAAAATCAATGTCCCCTCTAAGCTTATTATATTGTTAGATCCACTCCTCCAGTCTTCTCAAACATACCTCGCACATTAGCCAACAGGAGCTACGCTTTCAATTCTTTCAAACCTTCAATACAAGCACCAACTAAAAAAACTACAATATTTAGCTCATTATAGGTCAAATTTACCATTGCATTTTTTGATGATTTCCATGTCTCCTTAAAATAAATGTCCATTGTTTAAAAATAACTATATTCTCATATACCTGGATTTACAGCCTAAGATACAGTACAGGAAGAGACCTAAGGACAGCAGATAACAAGTTATGGATTCAACTTTCTGGATGCCATTCTTTGGAACAAAATGATTCTCTGCGGATAATAATTCTTCATAGATAGTTGCACGTTGTTCTTTAATTAAACTGTTTGATTGACAATAGCACGACTAGAAAGCTTTGCATGGTCTCAACTCTCTGATTAAGTAAAATATAATATGTCTGAATGATTTAAACGCTGTGGATGCAGCTGCAATGGAATTATTGCTTGTCCTATGTGTCATGAATCAGCCAGTGGCTGTCATGGCTCAATCAGCGCCCATCTCAGACTTGGACTGATGCCTGCCCCAGGCTGTTGCCAGTGGAGATGATAACTGGGGGTTTGAGCTCACAGAGCCACTGGTATAATGTTATATTGTTATATTGTTATGATTGTTGTCTAGGGAAAGGAGCAGGGTTCCCATCACCATCAATAAAAGTTATTAATGCATGAGATGGATTGATGTGGAAACCCTACCCCACTCCCATATCCTATGAGGGCAGTAGGCGGTTTTATGTTGGGTGCGCTTTCTTGCTTTTACGTGACCAGACTGACAGTGTGTGGAATACTATATGTGACGATGTCTTACAGTGGGGAGTAATTCTAATGCACACATTGCCACATACATCTTGTCAGGGAGATCTGGCCCCAAAGGCTAATCCCTTGTGTACACACTTAAGGGATAATGAACAATGGGATCCCCACAGCCACAGAGGCACCATCTCCCCAGGGGGCTTCTCAGTTCTTAGCAGAGTACCCAGGAGAGAATTAGGACGTGCTTCCCCTCTGGTGGTCAGAGCCAAGTGAATTAGGTAGCCACATCTAGTGGGTGGACCTGGGAGGAGTCTCATGTTTCCCACAGTGTAGCGCTACCTGATTGGCCAGAGGCCATTAGGGGCTGCCATTAGGGGCTGCCATTAGGGGCTGACCTCAGGTAGCCCCTCCCTCTACTAAGTTGCAAAGAGTTTAAATACTGTGTGTTTCCAAAATAAAGTTGTTCTTAATTTTCATACTTTGACTAAGCATGTATTATTGACCCAGAGGCATATGCTTGTAGAGGAGCTCGTTCTGACTCCCTACCAAGGTGCTCCCAGGTACACTACCACAGCAGCTGGCACTTATGCCTTTGTACCGACAAGGACTGTCCATAGGTCTAGAGTCACCCAAACTTAGGTCTAAACCTACTGGGAATAAGAGTACTAGGATACTCTAGATCCCATCATCATAGTAGGTTGTGACACTATGTGGCACTCATGACTCGTAAACCCTTAGCGTTTAGTGCTCACATGATATGCTCCTCCCTGGGATCAGTTACACATAAATAAATGCCAGCCTGCTTCCTGCAATGCATTCTACATTGCCAAGCTGTGTTTTTGAAAAGGCTCTCACGGCTCAAGCTGGAACTGGTAGTAGCCAATAAAGCACTAAAAGTAAGGGAATGATGTGTTAGATATTGCAGAATTTAAATGTACCAATTATAATTTACGGATAACTGTATCACTGATTTTAAATTGAGAATGATTGGATAGGGAAAATGTCATGTATTTTTTTATACAGCTGCTTTGTAAGCTGTGTGTATTTTAACAGGAATGAAAAACAAGAGAATATTATCCTACAGTGATGCATTTTTTTTGTTATACAGTGCCTTGCAAAAGTATTCACCCCCCCCCCCCCCCCCCCCCCTTGGCATTTTTTGTGTTTTGTTGCCTCACAACCTGGAATTAACATGGATTGTTTGAGGATTTGCATAATTTAATTGACAGAGCATGCCCACAACTTTGAAGATGTTTTTTTTTTTTTTTTTTTAAACAACAAACAGGACAAAATAACAGAAAAAGGCAATGTGCATCACTATTCACCCCCCTAAAGTCAATACTTTGTAGAGCCACCTTTTGCGGCAATCACAGCTCCAAGTGGCTTTGGATAAGTCTCTATGAGCTTGCCACATCTTACCATTGGGATTTTTGCCCATTCCTCCTTGCAAAACTGCTCCAGCTCCTTCAAGTTGGATGGTTTGCACTTGTGAACAGAAATCTTTAAGTCTGACCACAGATTTTCTATTGGATTGAGGTCTGGGCTTTGACTAGGCCATTCCAACACATTTACATTTTTCCCCTTAAACCACTTAAGTGTTGCTTTAGCAGAGTGTTTGGCTTAATTTTCCTGCTGGAGGGTGAACCTCCGTCCTAGTCTCAAATCACGCACAGAGTGGTACAGGTTTTGTTCAAGAATATCCCTGTATTTAGCACCATCCATCTTTCCCTCAACTCTGATCAGTTTCCCAGTCCCGGCTGCTGAAAAACATCCCCACAGCATGATGCTGCCACCACCATGTTTTACTGTGGGCATGGTGTTCTTTGGGTGATGTGATGTGTTGGGTTTGCGCCAGAGATAGCGTTTTCTTTGATGGCCGAAAAGTTAAATTTTAGTCTCATCAGACCAGAGCACCTTCCTTCATATATTTTGGGAATCTCACACATGACTTTTCACAAAATCTAAACGTGCCTTTTTGTTTGTTTGCTGAAAGTAATGGCTTTCTTCTGGCCACTCTGCCGTAAAGCCCAACTCTATGGAGCGTACGGCTTATTGTCGTCCCATGTACAGATACTCCAGTCTCTGCTGTGGAACCCCTCAAGAGTTACCTTAGGTCTCTTGTTCTTTCCATTTGGTTCTGATAGATTTGATGGTGCTCCTGGGGATCATTAAAGATTTGGATATTTTTTTATAATCTAACCCTAGCTTGTACTTCTCAACAACATTGTCCCTTGCTTGTTTGGAGAGTTTCTTGGTCTTCATGGCGGTGTTTGGTTAGTGGTGCCTCTTGCTTAGGTGTTGATGCCTCTGGGGACTTTAAAAAAACGTGTGTATACAGTATGTAATGATAGATCATGTGACACTTAGATTGCACACAGGTGGACATCATTTCACTAATTATGTGACTTCTGAAGGTAATTGGTTACACCACAGCTTTTTATGGGCTTCATAACAAAAGGGGTGAATACATACACACATGCCAATTTTCTGTTTTCTATTTCTAAAAAATTGTTTTATGTATATATTTTTCTCATTTAACTTTACCAACTTAGACTATTGTGTTCTGATCCATCACATAAAATTCAAATTAACAAAACATTGAACTTAAGGCTGTAATGTAACAAAATAGGTAAAACGTCAAGAGGGTGATTACTTTTGCAAGGCACAATATATAAAAAGGTAAAAAAGGGCATGATATCCCTCTATGAAAATAAATACAGAAAATTAAAATTGCTTAAACAATCAAAGTCATAACATGAATAAAGTTATATACACCATTATAAAAATATATTATAGTCATATCCCCAATTCAATAAAATAGTCAAATGTCATGTTTTAAGTAAAGAATCCTCAATAAATTAGCCACAAACTGATTAAATGTATGTGTCATTAAATAGTAATTTTTGGAAGTGAAGTATGTAACCTAGTTTGTAAATACAACCAGAAACTAAACATTATACAGGAACAAAATCTTAAAATCAAAATAGTGATTTATGACACAGTCGACCATCCGCTTCTACTCCATATCCTCTCCTCCCTCTGCATTCGATACTGCTCTCTCGTGGTTATCATCATACCTACAAGATCGAACATTTACGGTCTCCTTCTCTGGCACTACTTCTTCTCCTCACCCTCTGTCTGTTGGCGTACCCCAAAGTTCAGTCCTAGCCGCCCTTCTCTTCTCATCTATACATCCTCACTTGGTACCGTTATAAACGCTCTAAGCAGATGACACTACCTACCTCTCAGCACCAGATCTATCCCCCTCTCTTCTAACACGTCTCCAACTGCCTCTCTAGTATATCCTCTTGGATGTCCACCCACCATCTTAACTCAACAACTGAACTCCTAATCTTCCCACCCTCTACTACAGCATGAATTCCTCACATCTCCCTCACCGTCAACAATGCCAACATCACTCCCACCTCCCAAACCCGTTGCCTTGGGGTTCTACTGGATCCCGCCATCTCTTTCATCCCCCACATACAGTCATTAGCAAAATTTTGCCTTCTCCACCTAAAAAAAAATCCCAAATACGTCACTACCTTACACAAGACACAACTAAGATGCTAATACACTCATCATTTCTCGTCTTGACTACTGCAAACCGCTTCTTGCTGGCCTGCTCACCACCCGTCTTTCCCCACTTCAATCCATAATGAGCAAACTAGGGTTTAAGAATAAACTTACGTTAAAATGCTTACTGAGGGAATTGCTGGTCTTTATTTTGTTGAAAATTACCTCAAAAACAATAGAAGGAAACTTTGGAAGTTTCACAAAGGATGATTCCATCCAATTGTATGAACAACTTGCTAAGTAAGCGCAAAGAGCTAGTTAATTTATGATCACTCTCTTTGTTTTGCTGCTGCAGTGGTACTGAAGATACTGATACAACAATGTTATTTTACTACTTTTAAAAACTGGTTTTGGAATCAGAATTATATTATATTTTTATTTATATTTATATAGTAGTGGAAATAAATGGTATATTTTTGTTGTCATTTGAATGCATAAACATTAGCTAAATGTATTTCCTGCTCAGGTTATTGCACTGCACTCCAGGAAAATGTGATTTATACATAGCTCCTATTAGGCATATGCTTGCTGTATTACACATTTTTAAGCATGGATTATGCATAAACTAGAAGACCTATCCACAGACGGCAATGATTTAATCTTACATAGTTACATATATAGTTACATAGGGCCTCATTCTATTAGCGGCCGCAGCCGTTGCGGGGCCGCAAGGACTGGCCGCAAGCTATTCGGCTATTCTATTCCCTTACGGCCGGGGGCTCCGGCAGGCTTGCGGCCGGTGCCTTGCTATCAAGAGTTTCGGCCGTAAGAAATTCCTATTTGCAATTCAATTGCTCCGGGAACCCTCTCTGGAAGGCTAAAAACGAGCCGCAGCTTACTTGCAGGAAAGAGGTCCCGCTAGCACCAGTTAAGCACATAAAATAGCTCAAATAAAGCCATCCTGCACTTTGAGAAGACTATAAAGGGATTTTAGGTGTTAGAAAAAATAGCACATAATTATCCTATACTCAAATCCGTAAAATATTTTATTTTTAATATCCGTAAAATATCCATGTAAAAAGTCCAGAGTGCTTGGAGCACTTCAGACCCGCCCACGCCGCAGCCGGAAAATAAACAGTTAATTTGAACTCGGGTTTGGGCTGATGTGCAAGCTTGAGAGTAGGTTACTTTTAATCCTCATGCCCCCCAATATGATCCCTAGCATTTACAGAGCTGTACAGTGCAGGCTTGAATTTATTTTTGCGTTTTTAGATTTCACAGCTTACGGCCGGTTTCAAGATATGCGGCCGGCCGTAAGAGGAGATCCTTGCGGGGCCGTATAATTGAATCGCGAGTTAACAGAACCCCCGCAAGGAATCGCAGCCTTACGGACGATTTACGGCCGCTAATAGAATGAGGCCCCAAGTATTTAAGGTTGAAAAAAGACTTTCAGTCCATCAAGTTCAACCTTTTGAGATCTCCTCTGATCTGCAATATGCAGATTAACTATTAATTCATTAGTTGTTTGTAGCGGAACCCATCACTGTTTTACCCTGTTTTATGATTATTATGGTTAAAATATGATCCTACTATATGTATGTTGGTTGATGCTCTGCAGAATATTGTCCCAGACATTTGCAGCTACTTGGCATGGGAGATAATCCTGTTACAGCAACTCCGCATAAGATAAAGGAAGTCTATTGTATACAGTGTTTTCATTCTCAGATAAGAACAAAGAAGTGTAATTGAATCAATGTCTGATTGTATCAAAGTTGCCAGGGAGCCTCGGAGAGGTGTGACCCACCTATTGTTCTATTTATGTGGTCAAATATGGGCATGTGTATTGCCTGTGGGAAGAGATGGGTATAAATATTTCTGCAATAACAAAATAAAGTCAGTATTCATTTGACTCCCAAATTGTGTGTCGTCCAATATGGGAGGTCAGGGATGGTGAAACTGTAGTGCCTCTTGGGTATTTGACCGTATACCAGCGGAGATATTGGACTGCGTGTTCCAGCTCCGTTACATTTGGTGGCAAGTGTCGGAATTGTTCCCACGGTCAGAAGGACAGCTACAGGAGACACCATTCCGTGGAGTACAAATTGAGGGCAACGCTAGTATCCGTACAGCGCCCCTGGCTACAGCAGGATGAAACCGGCTAGTTTTCAGACAGCGTTCCATCATAAGGAGGAGGAGGCGGCCGCGGACTACAGGGATGCAGATAGAAAGGAACTCATGGTTACAGTACCTCTTATTGCTCCACAGAATGAGTTTGGAAGAGAACTCCAAAGCAGACTGGCCTTTTTCCCAGGTACGCTTCCCATAAAAACCTTGGAATGGTTAATGACAGATGTCCACAAATCCATAATGGAAAAGCAGCGGGCACGGGAGCGGTCCATCTTGGGAGCTGCTAACCCACCTCCCACCATTAACCCCCCCCAGCACTGCGTCCGGGTGGTGGGAACTACCAAACCCCTCCACGGTACATCAGGTGCCACAAGTGTAACCAGCAGGGTCACATGCAGAGAGACTGTCCCAGAAACAGAAACCGCTCCACGTGGAATACTCCAACTAATTCCACCTCCCAGAAGCAGTGTGTACCCCAGGGGGCCGAAGGTGTCGTCCTTCCCCCCCAGCGACAGTGTGTACCCCAGGGAGCTGAAGGTGTCGTCCTTCCTCCCCAGCAGCAGTGTGTACCCCAGGGGGCCGAAGTTGTCGTCCTTCCCCCCCAGCGGCAGTGTGTACCCCAGGGGGCCGAAGGTGTCGTCCTTCCCCCCCCAGCGGCAGTGTGTACCCCAGGGAGCTGAAGGTGTCGTCCTTCCTCCCCAGCGGCAGTGTGTACCCCAGGGAGCAGAAGGTGCCGTCCTTCCTCCCCAGCGACAGTGTGTACCCCAGGGAGCAGAAGGTGCCGTCCTTTCCCCCCAGCGGCAGTGTGTACCCCAGGGAGCAGAAGGGGCCGGCCCTTCTCCCCAGCGGCAGTGTGAACCCCAGGGGGCAGAAGGTGTCGTCCTTCCCCCCCAGCGGCATGGTGAACCCCAGGGGGCAGAAGGAGTCGTCCTTCCCCCCCAGCGGCAGTGTGAACCACAGAGGGCAGAAGGTGTCGTCCTTCCCCCCCAGCGGCCGTGTGAACCCCAGGGGGCAGAAGGTGTCGTCCTTCCTCCCCAGCGGCAGGGTTAACCACAGGGGGCAGAATGTGTCGTCCTTCCCACCCAGCGGCAGTGTGAACCCCAGGGAGCTGAAGATGTCGCCCTCTCCCCCCAGCGACAGCTTACCCTAAGAAGGGGAGACACCAATCCACCAGACGGCGCAGATGGGACCAGGGTCTCTGTGCCTGACCTACCGGGATGCTGGACAGCCTGTCCAGATCCCCAACTACTCTCACTGGGACAACCGGAGGAGGGGGTAAGTACAAATTCCCCTCCCCAGCTAACTCCTAATGTGGCTCCAGGGTTAACAGAGGAAATGTTAACCCCCACTGCCCCCCACCTTTCCCTGGCTACTGAGCCGGAATATGTCCCAAGTACCCCAGCAGAAGAGCTGACAGTGGGGCAGAGTGCAGTCGGCCTCTGCCCTCCCTTTGTCCCTTGTACAGAGCAGGATGTCCTGCAGGTTATACCAGCGGAAGAGCTGGCATCAGGGCAGAGTGCCGCTGGCCTCAGCCCCTCATGTCCCCTCAGCGTGTTGCCCCATCACCCCAGCGAAATATCCAGGTGCCTGGTTAGACTTCCCCCCAAAGGGGAGATGTGTGACGAAGTGCCCTTCGCCACTTTGGCTTGGAGAGGACTGTTTGCCAGCCTCCTGCCCTGCGACTATGGCCCTGGGACATATTGCCCTGTGGAACCAGTGTTCGGCCATACCAGAGTGTAAGTCACTCATTCTGGCCCTTTACATACAGGGGGTCATTCTGTACTTGCCCTGTGTGAAACATGATAGCCCAGATACCTGCGCCATGAAGCCCATTCATATAATGAAAGACTATGGGAAAGACTTTAGCTACATGGCAATTGAACTGTGTGAAGAGGATCTGAGAGCTATTCAGTAGTTTTGTGCGCTCAGATCCCAGCTATCTGGGGATATGTGAAATGTGAGTAAATGTGAACTGCAGTAATGCTGATGGGTTGTCAAACTAGAGAATTGACCAACAAATACTTTTGTCCGGACATCCCCAGGCCGATCCGTTGGGATCAGACCGTGTATGCCGGCTTATGGTCACGGGGGAGGTGTGTAGCGGAACCCATCACTGTTTTACCCTGTTTTATGATTATTATGGTTAAAATATGATCCTACTATATGTATGTTGGTTGATGCTCTGCAGAATATTGTCCCAGACATTTGCAGCTACTTGGCATGGGAGATAATCCTGTTACAGCGACTCCGCATAAGATAAAGGAAGTCTATTGTATACAGTGTTTTCATTCTCAGATAAGAACAAAGAAGTGTAATTGAATCAATGTCTGATTGTATCAAAGTTGCCAGGGAGCCTCGGAGAGGTGTGACCCACCTATTGTTCTCTTTATGTGTATTGTGTGGCCAAATATGGGCATGTGTATTGCCTGTGGGAAGAGATGGGTATAAATATTTCTGCAATAACAAAATAAAGTCAGTATTCATTTGACTCCCAAATTGTGTGTCGTCCAATATGGGAGGTCGGGGATGGTGAAACTGTAGTGCCTCTTGGGTATTTGACCGTATACCAGCGGAGATATTGGACTGCGTGTTCCAGCTCCGTTATATTGTTAATTAATTATTAATCAATTATTTAATGTTTTTTTTATTTTTTTATTATTAATTAGTCCAGAGGAAGGCAAATAGAAAAAAAAAAAAAAACACAAGCAAGACTTCTGGTAGAGAATTCCCCAGATTAACCACCCTTACTGTGTAGAACCCTTTTCTTTCTTTGAGCTGGAATCTTTTTACATCTAACCTCAAGGGATGTCCTCTTGTCAGTTGAAAACCTCTTGGCATAAAAAGCTCCCCTGAAAAATCTTTATACTGACCCTGGATGTATTTATATAAGGTAATCATATCTCCTCTTAGACGCCTTTTTTCTAGAGAAAATAAGTTTAATTTGGTTAGCCCCTCCATTACCCTTATTAGTTTTGTTGCCCTTCTCTGTACCATTTCCAGCTCTAAAATGTCCTTTTTATGAAGTGGTGCCCAAAATTGTACTCCATATTCCAAATGAAGACATACTAGAGATTTGTATAGTGGCAGAATTATATTTGCTTCCCTGGCTTCTATACCCTTCTTAATACATGCTAATATTTTATTTGCCTTTGCAGCTGCTGCTTGGCTTTGAGCACTGTTACCTAGGTGGTTGTCCACAAGCACTCCCAAATCCCTTTCAATATCTGAAAGACCTAGATTTGCTCCATTAAGATTATAAATTGCATGGCTATTTTTCCTTCCCAGATGCATAACCTTACATTTATTCGTATTAAATTTCATCTGCCATTTAGATGCCCATTCCTCAATTTTATGTAAATCCCCTTGGAGGGAAAGCACATCATTATCTGATTTAATTACCTTGCACAACTTTGTGTCATCAGCGATAAATGGAGACCCCACACTCCAATCCTACCTCTAAGTCATTAATAAATATGTTAAAAAGGAGAGGACCTAATACTGAACCCTGAGGAACCCCACTTACCACATTAGTCCAATCGGAGTATGTTCTATTTACAATAACCCTTTGCTTCCTGTCTTTTAGCCAGCTCTCAATCCATGAGCAGATATTTACTGCAATTCCTGTATCCCTTAGTTTGCCCAATAGTCTCCCATGTGGCACTGTTTTAAAAGCCTTTGCAAAATCCAAAAAGACTACATCCACTGAGTTGCCTTGATCCAAGTTCCTACTAACCTCCTCATAGAAACTAATTAGATTTGTTTGACATGACCTATCCCTCATAAATCCATGTTGACTGATACTTATAATCCTGTTCAAATAGACATATTCTTGTATATTATCCCTTATTAAGCCTTCTAAAAGCTCCCCCACTACAGAAGAGAGGCTCACTGGTCTATAATTCCCCGGATTTGCTCTTGCTCCCTTTTTAAATATAGGTATCACATCAGCTTTTCTCCAGTCATCTGGTAGAGACCCTGTGTTGAGTTAATCTTGAAAAATTAAATATAATTGTTTGGCTATTACAGAACCCAGTTCCCTTAGTACCCTTGGATGTATTCCATCAGGACCCGGGGCTTTATTAACATTTATTTTTTTCAACCTCTTTTGGATTACTTCCTATGTGAACCAATTATTTGGCAAAGGTAGTGTAGCCCCATTATGTTGCAGTGTCCCAACCACTGGTACCTCCCTTGTGTATACCGAAGAAAAGAACCTATTTAGCTCATCTGCCTTTTACTGGTCACTAATTTTCAGACCGACTGTTTCACATTCTAATGTTCCTATAGCTTCCTTCCTCGCCTTCTTCCCATTAATATACTTAAACAATATTTTAGGGTTAGTCTTACTCTCTTTTGCAATACATTTTTCATTTTCTATTTTAGCCAGTCTAATCGAGCTTTTGCAAGCCTTGTTGATTTCCTTGTATTCCCGTAAAAGCAGTCTCTGTCCCCTCTTGTTTGTATAATTTAACTGCCTTTTTTATACTCCGTATCTTGATCTTTAATTCATTGTTAAGCCACATGGGTTGTGATTTACTCCTTTTACTTTTATTCCCACACGGTATATGCCGATATGTATGTATACTTAGTAAGGATTTAAATGTTGTCCATTTATGTTCAGTGTTTTTACCTATCAGTTCTCTGTCCCAGTCTATACTTTGTATTGCTGCCCTTAGAACGTTAAAATCTGCCCTTTAAAGACTAAGAGTTTTTGTTGGCCCCTTAAAATGTTTTTTTTTTTTTATTCAAATCTCAAATGAGACTGTGTTGTGATCACTGTTTCCCAAAGGTTGCCCTATTTCAACATTTGATACTATATCAATATTATTTATGATGAGTAAATCTAAGATAGCTTCACTTCTAGTAGGCTCCTGTATAACCTGGGCCAGATAATGATCCCTGAGTGTACTCAAGAACCTGCTCCCCTTAGCTGAACTGCTGGTCTCATTTATCCAGTTTATTTCAGGGTTATTAAAATCTCCCATTATTAGAACTTAGCTGCATTTCCAATCTGTAACAATAATTGTATTTCCTCACTTTCAGCTATATTTGGGGGTTTATAGCATACTCCTACTAATATTCTTTTGGAATTTGCTGCTCCGCTATTTAACTCTACCCCCAAACATGCAACTTTATCACTAGGTCCACCATAAATATCTTCTCTGACTATAGCCTTAAATTCAGGCTTAACATACAGACAAATCCCTCCTCCTCGTTTACCATTGCCTCTATCTTTCCTAAATAGGTTATAACCATCCAGATTAACAGTCCAGTCATGAGATTCATCCCACCACGTTTCAGTAATGCCTATAAAATCCCATTTTTCATTAATTGATAATAATTCTAACTCTCCCATTTTTCCTGGCAAGCTTCTGGCATTAGCAAGCATACACCTTATGTTATGAGTCTGTAGTTCTGAAGTGCCTGCCACTGAACTTGAATTACTCAGTAATACCTCCCTATTGACTATACTACCCCTCCCCCCATCTCCTCCCCCCTCCCCCCATCTCCTCCCCTATGAGTTGTTAATTCATCCCTTAAACCCTCTACACTTTCGACCCCATTACTTATATCTAGTCCCTCCCCCCCACCTACTAGTTTAAAAACTACTCCATCCTTTCTACCATCCTATCCCCTAGTACAAAAGCTCCCTCATCATTAAGGTGCAATCCATTCCTACTGTAGAGATTGTACCGGATCTGGTCAGTGTGGGGCTGGTTCCTAGCTTGTGAGGAGACTATTTCACACAAGCTTTATTTAGCTTATGATGGGCATAAGAGTAATATAAGTGCTCCACTATATAGAATCACTCCTCTAAAAATGTAAATACCAGTATATATTCAAAATGGCCTTTAAACAGTTAAACCTCCATTTTACACATACAGTATACATCGCTATTTTTATGTGCTGTATTGAACCTATCCCCCACTCTCACATCAAATTTTATTTTTGAAATACTTAAACATTTTTTGCAATGGAGGTCTGTTTCGGTATAAGAAGGATGGCATCATAGTCCTATTTCTCAACACATATATATCAATACATATAATATCCTTTATTAGTATATAGATAATAGACTATTATCAGAAGACAAAGGTGGTATTTAGATTGGATATGCAGTTTATAAAATGCTCTCAGATGCAATGCAGGCTTAGGAAAATGACAAATGACAGCAAGGACAAAGATTTATGGTTTGTCTTGTAAATCACTTTTTTCATTATTGTGGAAAAGCACTTCAGATGAATCATTAATCTACCATTTATAATCGTCACTGTGCTAAATGAGGACTTCAAATCTGAACTGCAAAGCATGCTGGGGAAGTCTCATTTTATTTGCAGATACTGAAACAGATTGTACTAGAAAGTCAATTTTCTATATTCCCCTGTATGCTACCAAACTCTGTGCCTGAGGAAAATACATTTTTCCCAAACCTGTTACTGCATTTTAGTTATTACACGCTTGTGTGACTGAAATCAAATTATGTACTTCCTTAAATGTTAATTCATGAGCAAGCAGCAAAAAGTCCATAGAATTAGATGAAAGTTTGATCTGCAAATGTGGATGAGCAGGCAAAAAAGATAAACCTCTACTTCTTAGCACTTCATATATCAAAATAACATAGTAATTTATTTTGATATAAAAATATGTTTAGCTCATCAATTTTTTAGACCTCCTCAAACCAAATATTTAGCAAATTGACAATTAATCCAGAGGAAGACAAATAAACAAAAAACCATTTGAAAACCTGAAAATTATCTCATTTAGAGAGAAAAAAATGCTTCCTTATCTTAAAAACGGTCTATCAGATTGGTCCCTAATCTATTTAAGTCACAAAACCCTTTATATCCTTTTTAAACAAAAATACATCCAAATCTATTTAAAAGTTATCTATTTAGTATGCGGTCATAACCTCCTTTGTTTTTGAGTTCCACAATTCAACTGCCATCACTAACTTCAGGACAGAAGAATGTTGTCAATACACCACTTGTTGATCCAGAAACAGCATATCTACCTCCACACCATATAAAGCTCGGTCTTATGAAGAACTTTGTCAAAACGATGGATCGAAGTAGAGCTGGATTTACATATTTATGAAAAAAAATCCCAAGGATCAGTGATGCAAAGATCACAGAGGGGAACTTTGTAGGACCTCAAATAAGACAACTGATTAAAGATGAGAACTTTGATAGTCAGTTGAACCAGGCTGAAAAGGCAGTTTGGAAATATTTCAAGAGTGTTTGCAGGCAACTATAAAGAAATAGTGGATGCTCTTTTGCAATCTTACAAGCCCATAGGATGTAATATGTCTTTGAAAATCCATTTCTTGGATTCACACCTGGATTCCTCCCCGACAAATCTTAGGGAAGTTAGAGATGAACATAGTCAACGATTCCATCAAAACATTTCCAAAATGGAAAAGCAGTACCAGGGCAAGTGGAGTCCAGCAACGCTGGACCCTTAAGAGCGATAGTCCTGAGAAAAAAATACAGGAGAAAATCGTATTCTTCTACCATTTAGGGGATTTAGTCCTTTACTATGTACATATCACATATATAGTTGTCATACTGCGAGTATGTGTGTAAAGCTTGCAAAGCTGCAAGTTTGCGCATGCACATAGCGTATGCCGTGGCCCACAATGGCCGCATAAGGGGGTGCGGGAAGGGCCGTCATGGGCACCGAAGGGAGTGGGCGGAAAGGGGGAAAAGAGACACAGGGGAGTGAGAGGGGGAAAGAAATGCACGTGAGGGAAAGAGACGCGGGAGTGTAGAGAAAAATCTAATATTATCCCATCATTTGTGATGGGAGGCCTGGAAGGAGGAGGAGGAAGGAGGAGGAGGAAGAAGGAGGAGGAAGAAGGAGGAGGAAGAAGGAGGAGGAAGGAGGAGGAGGAGGAAGGAGGAGGAGGAAGGAGGAGAAAGGAGGAGAAAGGAGGAGGCAGGAGGAAGAAGAGGAGGAAGAAGAGGAGGAAGGAGGAGGAGGAAGAGGAGGAAGAGGAGGAGGAGGAGGAGGAGGAGGAGGATTGAGCATTGAGAGGCTTGCAAATATTATGCCGTAATTGTTTGACGGGCAAGTGGCTAGTTGTAAATATATGTAATATTGTAAACTTAAAATCATGGTCTCTCAAAATCCTTATGTGATAGAGAAACTCTAAAAAAATATTTCTATCCAGCACAAAAAAAAATACTATAAGGTTCCCCTATCTGACTTCTGAGACGTAAAAAGTTAAATTTTGTTGATTAGTGTAATGTACCAATACCATTAATTTGTATCCCACCCCTATAATTTTTATGCTTTTCTTTACCCCAACACTAGGAATTGACCTTCTTATCTCTGTTCTCACCCATATCCCCTCTGACATCCCTTTATTATTATTATTATCCTTTATTTATAAGGCGCCAACATATTCCGCAGCGCAATACAGGGGTTAGGTACAAGTATAAACAATACTCCACAATGAAAATAATGGAAGACCCTGTTATTGAGCTTTCAATCTGATATACACTAAAGCACCTCACTAGATTAAAACTCGCAAACTTACATTCTAAAGGGTATGGGTGAGGTACAGGAGAGTGAGAGATGCATAGTGAATGAAGAGGCTAAAGATGATAGGCTTTTTTGAATAGATGTGTTTTTAAAGAGATTTTGAAGGATCTGAGGCAGGAAGATAGTCTGGTGGTGCGAAGTAAAGAGTTCCAAAGAATAGGGGCAGCACGTGAAAAGTCTTGAAGCCAGGAATGGGAGGAGGTGATGAGAGAGGAGAAGAGAAGAAGGTCATTAGCAGAGCGAAGAGGGCGGGTGGGAGTGTATTTTGGGATGAGAGCAGAGATGTAGGAGGGTGCACTATTGTGGAGGGCTTTATATGTTAGGGTCATGATTTTGAATTGTATTCAAGACGCTATGGGAAGCCAGTGGAGTGCCTGACAGAGAGGTGCTGCAGACACTGATCGTTTAGTATGGTAGATGAGTCTAGCGGATGCATTCAAAATGGATTGGAGTGGAGACAGACGGATGATAGGAAGGCCAGCAAGAAGAGTGTTGCAGTAATCGAGGCGAAATATGATGAGAGCGTGAATAAGAATTTTAGTTGTGTCTTGTGTGAGGTAGTGGCGTATTTTGGATATGTTTTTTAGGTGAAAGTGACAAGATTTTGTGAGTGATTGGATGTGGGGAATGAAAGAGAGGGAAGGGTCCAGTAGGACCCCAAGACAGCGGGCCTGAGAGGTGGGAGTGATGATGGCATTGTCAACAGTGAGAGATATTTGCGGAGTGAAAGCTGTAGTAGAGGGTGGAAAGATAAGGAGCTCTGTCTTAGACATGTTGAGTTTGAGTTGACGGGCAGACATCCATGAGGATATGCTCGAGAGGCAATTGGCAACATGAGCTAGCAGAGAGGGGGATAGTTCAGGTGCAGAGATGTAGATTTGGGTGTCATCAGCATATAGATGATACTGAAATCCAAAAGATTGTATAAGGGCACCAAGGGAGGATGTATAGATGGACAAAAGGAGGGGACCTAGGACTGAGCCTTGGGGTACACCGACAGTTAGAGGGCGGGAGATGAAGAGGTGCCAGAGAAGGAGAAATGTTCGATTTTCTAGATAAGATGTGAACCAAGAGAGAGCAGTGTCACGAATGCCAGGAGAGTGGAGAATTTGGATAAGAAGAGGATGATCAACTGTGTCAAAGGCAGCAGAGAGATCCAGGAGAATTAGGATAGAGAAATGACCCTTTGATTTGGCGTTGAGCAGGTCATTAGTAACTTTTGTGAGAGCTGTCTCTGTAGAGTGTTGGGGCCGGAAGCCAGACTGGAAGGGATCAAGGAGGGAGTTGGAGGAAATGAATTGTGTAAGGCGAGTGTAGACGACACGCTCAAGTATTTTAGAAGAGAAGTAGAGAGATAGGGTGGTAATTAGATGGAGAAGCTGGATCAGATGTGGGTTTCTTAAGAATGGGTGTAATTGTGGCTTGTTTCAAAGGTGATGGAAACTTGCCAGTGTCTAAGGAAAGGTTGAATAGATGTTTGAGAGCTGGGATAAGTGTGGTAGAGAGGGGGGGGGGATCAGCTGTGATGGAATAGGATCATGTGGACAAGTTGTGAGACGAGAGGTTGATAGAAGGTTAGCAACTTCATCCTCAGTTACAGGGTTAAAGGAGTTTATAGTGGCTATAGGTTTGGGAAAGGGTGAAGGCAGACTGCTGTTTGTTTTTTGAGGAGAAGGTGTGATATGGCCGCGTTGATAGGACAGTTCATTATGAATATTTTCAATTTTACTATTAAAGTATCTAGCAAAATCTTCAGCTGTAAGAGAGGAAGGGACTGGAGGTGTGGGAGGGTAGAGGAGAGTGTTAAAAGTGGAGAACAAATGGTTGGGGTTGGAGGCCAAATTTGATATTAATGATGAGAAGTAGCTCTGTTTGGCAAGATTGAGGGCATAGTGATAGGAGCGTAGGATAAACTTGTAATGAAGGAAGTCTGGCGAGATTTCCTCCATAGTCGTTCAGCACTACGGGAGCACTTCTGGATGTAGCGTGTTTGTGTAGTGTGCCATGGTTGTAGATGAGAGCGGGGGCGTCTGCCTGTGGTTATGGGGGCTAGAGAGTCCAGGGTGGAATTTAGAGTCAAATTGTATTGTGTGGTAGCAATATCAGGGCAAGTGAGGGTAGTGAGAGGACTGAGAAGGGGTTGCAGTAAATTGGAAAGGTGTTGTGAGTTAAGTGTCTGCAGGTTTCTGTGGGTTGTGGTAGTTGAGCGTGATAAAGGGTAGAGATTGGAAGGGGTAATGAGGCTGTAGGTTAGGAGATGGTGGTCAGAAAGAGGGAGTGGGGAGATTGTAAGATTGTAGATAGAGCAGTGATTAGAGAAAATTAGGTCCATGGAGTGTCCATCCTGGTGGGTAGGGGATTCTATCCACTGTGAGAGGCCAAGGGAAGAGGTAAGTGCAGGTAGTTTTGTGGCTGTGGGAGAAGTGGGAGTGTCAGTGGCAATGTTGAAATCACCAAGAATGAGTGAGGGTATGTGAGAGGAGAGAAAGTGAGGGAGCCAGGCGGCAAAATGATCCAGAAATTGAGAGGCTGGACCAGGCGGGCGATAAATGACAGCCACTCGCAGAGAGATGGGTGAAAAGAGATGGATAGTGTGAACTTCGAAGGAAGAGAACTGGAGAGAGGGAACTGGGGGAATGCAATTGAATGAGCAACGGGAGGAAAGTAATATGCCCACACCCCCACCTTGCTTATTCCCAGGTCTAGGTGTGTGACTGAAATGTAAGCCACCGTATGATAGTGCAGCAGTGGAGGCAGTGTCATATGGAGAGAGGCAGGTTTCAGTTATAGCTAAAAGGTTGAGGGAGTTGGAGATGAATAGGTCATGAATGTAAGTGAGTTTGTTGCAAACAGACCTAGCATTCCAGAGGGCACATGAGAAGGGCAAAGTGGAGGATTTGTGACAGATGATGGGTATTAAGTTATGAGGGTTTCTGGTGTTTGTTGCCCTGTGGGCTGAGCGTGACTGATAGAAGGTAGGAATGGATGAGGGGCCTGGGTTAGGAGATATATCTCCAGCAGCCAATAAAATAAGCAATGAAAGAGAGAGGATGTGAGAGTAGGACTTACAGAAATGTTTCTGCTTATTGACCTTAGGGGAGGGAGGAGATAGTGACTGGAGGAAGCAGAAGAGCTTGTGGGAGCAAAGAAGAGGGGAAGAGAGCAGGGAGGGTGAGATGGTGATACAGTTTGAAACATGAACCTTTATTCACTCTTCCTCTCTCCTTTCTCCCTGTAACACTAAATCTCTTTCTTATAGAAGCCATCTTAAGTATACCTGGCCCTGCTAATTGAAGAACAACATTCCTGTCCATCCCTCTGTCCCACTCGCCCCTGGTTTGTCTTACTTTATTAAGTCATACAAATAACCTGCACCTGATCAGTCATATATTCTATTCCTTTTTGTTTATACATTATTGCAAAATGTTTCCTCATATTTTATTCATCCTTATAACCTCCTACCTCTTTTTCAGAGTCTTCTCCTCAGTTGCTACACATCATGTCTCCAAAAACATAACCATCTCACCTTCCCTCCTTCTTCTAAAGCTCAACATGAGAAATGTTTCTGTAAATCCCAATCCCATCTCTTCTTACTCCTCACTCATTTCTACCAAAAGCCATAATTTAATACTAATCACCTGTCACAAACCATCTACTTTGCCCATTTTCTGTAAAATGCAATTCTACTGTGCTCTCTGGAATGTACAGCCTATTTGCAATAAACTCACTTTCAATTATATAGTTACATAGTAATTGAGGTTGAAAAAACAATTTTAGTCCATCAAGTTCAACCTTTTTAGATCTCATCTGATCTTCAATATGCAGATTAATTGTTAATGGCTATTTGATCCAGAGGAAGGCAAACAGAAAAAAAAACAGTGAAACTATTCAAATTATCTCAAAAAGGGAAAATAAAATATAAAATTCCTTCCTGAACCCAGATACTGCCAATCGAACTCCTCCCTGGATCAATACTCCCTCTCTAATTATCCAGGATAACCCTGAATGCCTTTTTTATTTAAAATTATATCCAATCCCTTTTAAAAGTTATCTATCAATTCCGCTGTCCCACCTCCTTTGGTAGAGAATTCCACAGATTAACCACCCTTACTGTAAGGAACCCATTCATGTATCATAATGATCTTTTACATTTTCATCTTCCAAATCTATTAGCTTTCACTGATACCTTGCTCGCTCCATCAGAAACTGCCTCCCATGCAGGACTCTCACACGGTGGCTTTCAGTATAGTCACACACCTAGACCTGGCAACAAGAAAGGTGAAATTGTGGACATGCTATTCTATTCTGATTGCACTTTTCATTGCATACCTTTGGTTCCCTCCCTCTAATTCTCATCTTTTGAAGTTCACACTACCTGCCTCTTCTCATCCACTTCTTTACAAGTTGCTATGATCTATCACACGCCTGGAAAATCCTCTCAATTTCTGGATCATTTTGCCTCCTAGAACCCACATTTTCTCTACTCCAATGTATCGTCAACATCCCCAATTACGTTCTCTTACGTTCTATTGGCCTAAAACAATGGACTGAATCCCAACTCACCAATATGGACATTCCCTTGGCCTTATTTTTTTTATCAGTCTGTGTACAACCTCTAACCTTGTCATCACTCCACTCCCTCCCTCTGACCACCACCTCCTTTCCTGCAACCTCACCACACCTTCACCCACTGCCCTTCTTCAATCCTGGCCACCAGAACTAGGAGAAACCTGCAAGCACTTGACCCACAACATCTTTCCAATGCACTACAACCCCTTCTCAGCCCTCTCACCACCCTTATCTGCCATGACATTGTCACCTCATAGTACAATATGACTAACCTCCACTCTTGACACATGGCCCCCATAACCACAGGAAAATGCTTGCTCTCATCCATAACCATGGCACACCACACAAACACGCTACATCCAGAGGTACTCCTGCACTGTTAAAGGACTATGGAGGAAATTTAACACCTCAGCAGACTTCCTCCATTACAAGTTTACCTTGTGCTCCTACTTCTCTGCATTCAAGCTTGCCAAAAAGCACTATTTTTCTTTGTTAAAATGAAATCTGTCCTCCAACACAAAACATTTATTTATACACTCCTCTCAACAAACTGACAACATCCAGTCTTTACTCTTCACCAATCCCACATCAATGATGACCATGTGACTGTGGATGAAGTCTCTAGACTACTATCAAACGCTCATATTACAACTTGTCCACTTGATCCTATTCCATCCCAGCTAATTCCTCTCTACCTATTTATCCCAGCTCTCACACATCTATTTAACCTTTCCCTAAACACTGGCAAGTTTCCACCATCTTTAAAAACGTGCCATTATTACATCCATTCTAAAAAACAAAACACTCATCAGACTTCCCCTGGCTTAAAAAACTGCAAAAAAGTGCCTTGCCCAATTTATTTCCTCCATGACACCTTCCAAACTGGCTTCTGACCCATACACTCCAGAGAGAGACCGCTCTCACAAAAGTCACTAATGACTTGCCAAGTAAAAGGGTCACTTCTCTATTCTAATTCTCCTCAATCTTTCCTGCGGTCTTTGACACAGTTGACCACCCTCTTCGTGTTCATATTCTCTGCTCTATTGGCAACCGTGACACAGCTCTCTCATGGTTCAAGATCTCTGGCACTTCCTCTTTATCTCACCCTCTGATTGTTGGAGTACCCAAGGTTCAGTCCTAGGTCCCCTCCTCTTCTCCATCTATATATCCTCCTTGGTACTATAAAACATCTCTTCGATTTCAGAATCATCTATATGCAGTTGACACTCAAATCCACCTCTCAGCACCAGCTCTATCCCCCTCTTTTCAAACACAAGTTGTCAACTGCCTTTCAAGAATATCTTCTTGAATGTCCCTTATCTACTTAAATTCAAATGCCAATGACTGAGCTCCATATCTTCCCACCCTCTATTACAGCTTCCACTCCTCTAATATTGGGAGTTGAAAATGCCATCAATCAGCAAATCTTGTCAGTTTCACCTAAAAAAAAATCTCCAAAATACGTCACTGTCTTACACAAGACACAACTTAAATTCTGATCCATTCTCTCATCATATCTGACCACGACTACTGCAGCTCCTTGCTTGCCTCCCAATCACATGTTTGTCTCCACCCCAATCCATAAAGAATACATCCATTAGACTTATCTACCAAATTCAACACTCCGTATCTGTAACACCTCTCTGCTGGCTTCACATAGCCTACAAAATAAAATTTTAAATCATGACCCAAATGTATTAAGCCCTCAACAACAGTGCACCCTCACCTTATATCTCTTGATTCTTTTTATTCTGCCTTTCTAATATTTTAAGTTTTAAATATTTCTAGTCTTTTTCAATTAATATATAAAAAAAACATTTTTAGTTTAAAATCTCCCTAGCAATGCACTTTTCATTTTCTATTTGCTTTTTTGGAAGACTTTTTCTCTTCCTTGTATGCATATAATGCTGTTTGTATAATTTATATTCCTTTGTTTTCTTCCTTATCTTGTAATTTAGATCATTATTAAGCTACCAAGGTTGCGCTTTACTTATTTTATTTCCAGATGCTATGTACTGATATGTTTGATGGTTTAGCAGTGCCTTCCTTACAAGTTCTTCATTCAGGAGTCTTTTGACCCCCTGGACAGGATTTTGCTTTTCAAGTTTCACAAATTTTTAAATGATCCAGCCTATAGGCATCCACTTTAACAGCAATTTTTCACTTTGCTAACACAGGGTGATATACGACAAGTGCATTAACGGAGATAAGTATGACTTTACTGAGTTTGCATCTGATGCAACAAAGTGACAAACTATAATTTTTCATACTAGCTTTCATGAACTTTTACAACATAGATGAATACTACAGTTCCTCTAAGGATGCACAGACTGGACTCCTTATAGAAGCAGCATTTGGATTTCTGGTAGAAGTGTCTCTCAGACCAAGCAGAACTTGACAATGAAGACTGAAGACATCAAGACATGAACTTTGGAATAAAAAAAACAGTTGTCTATTAAGATCCAAGCAGGATATTCTCCTAAAGTTAGAGAAAGACATCAAGTTCCGTCAAACAATAAGAAAAAACAAATTGAAAGCAAACTACCTGTCACAAATTTGTCAGGTATACAATTTTGGTGTGCTTGTGACATCTGTGGGAGAAAGTGTTAAACAGAATAACTAAGCACATGTGAGAGCCACTCAACAAGCCAAACTAAGAGTTATTTTCTATGCTTATGACTATTTTTTTTTCTTATGCAAAATGTATACATTTTTCTTGCACAAAATATATGAATTTGTATTGCCTTAGTGCTCAAGAGTTTCCATTTTTATACTTTACTGGGGGGGAAGAAAACCAAGCCCTTATAATAATGAAATAAAAACTTGTGTGAATATAAAAAGAAAATTTGGTACCAAAACCTAAACAGATTTTAGTAATTCACAGAAAAAGCTATATCAGTATATTACCAAAATATGCTTTAATGATTTCAATGAAAATTACCTCATACGGAACAGAGTTCTTCTATTACAGTATACCAGCATTGCCTAAACTTGTAATTGTAAAATATATTGTATAAAGTTTCTGTGTCCCTGGGAATTATTTAAAGATATAGTTAATAAATGTTTTTATTATAAAGGTAAGTATTATGTCTGTGACTATTAGAATAATAATGACATGCTCATTTTCCCTTGGCTCCTAGAGCCGTTTCTCATGCCTAAAACTTTATTCATGTACTCCGTACAATGAAATCTCTTGCAGATAAGGCTGGATTTACAGATGTGCTAAAGATTAACAGAAACATGTAACAGAGGAAAAAAGCTCCCACAAAACTAATTAATAACCTACTTACCCAGCGGTGGATCTAGAGAATGAAGGGCCCCTCCCAACACTGAGAGAGGTTTTTTTTTAAATGTTCTATCAACTCCTTCAGTGCTCCTCCCCAAGACCCTCTCCCATAAAAGCACACATCCCCAAGACCCCTTCCCTTAACAGCACCCCTCCCCAAGACCCTTTGCCATAGCCGATTCCACTAAATATAGATGCCTGAGCAAAGCTCCTCTGCCTTCAGCACAGCTCTAGGATGCAAGCTCTGCACTTTCCAGCAACATCTTCTATGGTGTGGGGGCCCATACAATGCAGAAATGTGTATATATAGATTTTACTGTAACAATGATACTGTAAAATATTAACAATTACTAATACTATTGCTTCTATCTAATCAACATGGTATGATATCAAATTTCTTTAACTAGTTTCAAATAAAAGCAAAAATTAGCCACAACGTGATAAACCCGATGATGAAAGAAATATATATTTAATTAATTATGCTATGTCCCATGGTTAAAATCTGAGGTGGACAATGTGAAATTTGGGGAAAGTATTTGGCTCCTTCCTTATTTCCTCAAATATTGCATATCTGTCCCACTGAATGTTTCCAAATCTTTAGATAACATTTAATATTAGATCAAGGGGGCATGAGTGAACAAATAACACATATTTTTAATAAACATTTAAGCAACATCCATATCCTCTGTGTGAAAAAAATACAATTGCCCCCTTACACTTTATATCATCTGGTTGTGCCACCTTCCTATAATTCAATATCTATCTTTCACATTGTAATGGAGGAATTTTAGCTTACCCTTACATACTAACCTACTTTAATTCAGAAAAACTGGTAGGCAACATTAGATAAAATCAGGATACTTTTTTTCCATTCATAAAGATACAGAATGCCAAAAGTGCACATTTTAGGAGGCTGTGCTATTATGTTCCTGGGAATATTCCACCACAGATTAAAATAAAGCTAGTTACCAAATTAGCACACATAATTCATTCATATAGATATAGATATATGCATTATTGTATAGAACATTTTAGTCCCAGGACACGTAATCCCCTCTACACACTATAATTAACTTAATATAGATTGTATGCATGTTTAAAGTTTAAATAGGCTCTGGAATAGGAAAAAAAAAGTAAAATAATGAATGATGGGAAGATCCAACGGAGTCTTACTTTCCTGCTGGCAGGCTGGCAGAGAATCTGAGTTAATGAGGATATCTGCTCTACAGCTGTGAGTCAGATCAACACAGTAAGTCTAAAAATGACTTGCTTTGTTTAATTTCATAGCATTTTATATGTCTTGGCAGAAAGGCCCAAGGCAATGCTTGAAAATGAGGTCCCTTTGATTCATTGAATAGGAGGAAGATTATGGAGAGGAAAGTAGATAAAATTTAAATGAAAACTCTATGTCCCCATAACAAACTTTAGTTTACATTATCGTAGTTTTTTTTTTTTTTTACAGACTTTCATCAATGCTACACAAACAAAGGTTGTTTTTTTTCAAATGCTAGCCTCCCTTTTTGGTCAATTTAATGTTCAGTAGCCTCATTACCTCATATTTGTATTGCCACATTCTTTTGAAACATTATGTAAAAATGGACCTACAGGCTTTGGTTTGAGGCAGGACCAAGGTGTCCTACAGTCTCATAGCAGGACCTTTATTTCAAAAGAATGCAAGATATATGGTAACTAAAGAAGATGATGTGATTATGGAACAAGATCACATGGGGCACTAGATCACACCAGCTTTTTTCAAAGAAAATGTGGCTATTATAGTAAAGTTGTATTACGAGTTTTTATAGCAATAAGGTGCTAAGTACTCAAGATATGTGTGTTGTACAGCTTTATTTACCCATTGAGTAGTGACACAACTATTTATACACGAGAGAGAGTGAGAGACAGAGAGAGAGAGACATATATATATATATATATATATATATATATATATATATATATATATGAATATGAGAGAGAGAGAGAGAGTCAAAGTTTAACCTGGTAAATAGAACTTAGATTTTTCCAAACAACACCTACAAAAGCCTTCACAGTTCTGGAACAACATCCTATGGACAGATGAGACTAAGATCAACTTGTACCAGAGTGATGGGAAGAGAAGAGTATGGAGACGGAAAGGAACTGCTCATGATCCAAAGCATACCACCTCATCAGTGAAGCATGGTAGTGGTAGTGTCATGGAGTGGGCATATATGGCTGCCAATGGAACTGGTTCTCTTGTATTTATTGATGATGTGACTGCTGACAAAAGCAGCAGGATGAATTCTGAAGTGTTTCGGGCAATATTATCTGCTCATATTCAGCCAAATGCTTCAGAACTCATTGGACGGCGCTTCACAGTGCAGATGGACAATGACCCGAAGCATACTGCAAAAGCAACCAAAGAGTTTTTTAAGGGAAAGAAGTGGAATGTTATGTAATGGCCAAGTCAATCACCTGATCTGAATCCGATTGAGCATGCATTTCACTTGCTGAAGACAAAACTGAAGGGAAAATGCCCCAAGAACAAGCAGGAACTGAGGACAGTTGCAATAGAGATCTGGCAGAGCATCACCAGGGATGAAACCCAGCGTCTGGTGATGTCTATGCGTTCCAGACTTCAGGCTGTAATTGACTGCAAAGGATTTGCAACAAAGTATTAAAAAGTGAAAGTTTGTTTTATGACTGTTAATCTGTCCCATTACTTTTGGTCCCTTAAAAAGTGGGAGGCACATATACAAACTGTTGTAATTCCTACACCATTCACCTGATTTGGATGTAAATACCCTCAAATTAAAGCTGAAAGTCTGCAGTTAAAGCACATCTTGTTAGTTTCATTTCAAATCCATTGTGGTGATGTATAGAGCCAAAAAGTTTAGTATTGCGTCGATGTCCCAATATTTATGGACCTGACTGTATGTATGCAATACTGGAACAGATGATCCAGAGTCCATACCTCTGTGACAGGTGTGAGCATGTTGCCTATCTTGAAACTCAAAATTGGAGAACTGGAGAGGAGAATTGCAGCACTTCGTGTTATTGTTCCACTGGAAAGGGGGTTGGTGCTCACGGAGCACAGTTTAGCTGGGCCTAGCATGGAGGGTGAAGCTGGGACTAGGGAGGATGTCCAGGGAGGAAGCTGGGTTACAGTTACAAGGGCAGTTCTGAGTTGGCAAGCACCAACAGATTTGCCAGATTGAGTGAAACTTTTGGGGTTGTGCATTCAGGAATGGCAATGCCAGGAGAACAGTTCTACTGGAGGAGTGGGAGGGGAGAATAGGCAGAGCAAGAGGCAGGTTTTGGTGGTTGGGGACTCTATTATTAGGAAGGTAGACAGGGTGATCAAACAGTTTGCAGTCTCCCGGGTGCTCGGGTTCGGCATGTTGTAGATCCGGTAGACAAATTATTGGGAGGGGCTGGTAATGAAACAGTGGTCTTCGTACATATCGGTACCAATGACAAAGTTAGTGGAAGATGGAGTGTCCTAAAGAATGATTTTATAAAACTAGGTAAAAAGCTGAAGGCAAGGACCTCCAAGGTAGTATTTTCTGAGATACTACCAGTGCCACGTGCTAGCCCAGGGAAGAAGAAGGAGCTTAGGGAGGTTAATGTGTGCCTAAATATGTGGTGCATTAAGGAGGGGTTTGGGTTTTTAGAGCACCAAGCTGACTTCTCACTTGGGTACAATCTCTATAGCAGGGATGGATTGCACCTTAATAATGAGGAAGCTTTTGTACTAGGGGATGGGATGGTAGCACAGCTGGGGGAGTTTTTAAACTAGTAGGAGGGGTGGAGGGACAAGATAGAAGCAATGGGGTAGTAAGTGTAGGAGGAGTAACTAGTCATGGGGGAGGAGATGGTGGGAGTGTTAGCAATATCTCCATATTGACTTTACTAAGTAACGCAAGTACAGTGGCAGGCACTTCAGAACTACAGACTCATAACATAAGGTGTATGCTTGCTAATGCCAGAGGCTTGCCAGGAAAAATTGGAGAGTTAGAATTATTAGCAGTTAATGAGAAATGGGTTTTCATATGCCTTACTGAAACGTGGTGGGATGAATCTCATGACTGGACTGTTAATCTGGATAGTTATAACCTATTTAGGAAATATAGAGGCAATGGTAAAAGAGGAGGAGGGATTTGTCTGTATGTTAAGCCTGAATTTAAGCCTATAGCCAGAGAAGATATTATGGTGCAGCTAGCGGTTATGTTGAATGTTTGTGGGTAGAGTTCAATAGCAGAGGCACAAATTCTAAATGAATATTAGTAGGAGTATGCAATAACCCCCCAAATATAATTGAAAGCGAGGAAATGCAATTATTGTTACAGATTGGAAATGCAGCTAAGAATGGGCAAGTTCTAATAATGGGATATTTTAATTACCTTGAAATAAACTGGATAACTGAGACATTTCAGCTAAGGGGAGCAGGTTCTTGAGTACACTCAGGGATTATTATCTGGCCCAGGATATACAAGAAGCTACTAGAAATGAGGCTATCTTAGATTTTCTTATTACAAATAATATTGATATAGTATCAAATGTGGAAATAGGGCAACCTTTGGGAAACAGTGATCACAACACATTTGAGATTGAATAAAAAAAAAAAAAAACATAACTGTAAGGGACTAAAGAAAAAACTCTTAATTTTAAAAAGGGCAGATTTTAACGGTCTAAGGCAGTGAAACAATGAATAGACTGGGACAGACAACTCACAGATAAAAATTACTGAACATAAATGGACAACGTTAAAATCCTTACTAAATAAACATACTTATCACCATATACCATGTGGAAATAAAAGTAGAAGGAGTAAATCATAACCCATGAGGATTAGCAATGAATTAAAGATGAAGATGAGAAGTAAAAAACAAGTGTTTAAATTATACAAACAAGAGGGGACAGAGACTGCTTTACGCAAGTACAAGGAAATCGAGAAGGCTTGCAAAAGTGCTATCAGACTGGCTAAAATCAAAAATGAAAAGTTTGTTGCAAAGGAGAGTAAGACTAACCCTAAAATATTTTTGAAATATTTTAATGGGAAGAAGGCCAGGAAGGAAGCTATAGGAACATTAGAATGTGACACAGGCCTTCTGATAATTAGTGACCAGGAAAAGGCAGATGAGCTAAATAGGTTATTTTCTTCGATATACACAAGGGAGGTACCAGTGGTTAGGACACTGCAACATAATGGGGCTAAACTACCTTCGCTAAATAACTAGTTAACGCAGGAAGAAATACAAAAGAGGATGGAAAAAATAAATGTTAATAAAGCCCCAGGTCCTGATGGATTACATAAAAGGGTACTATGGGAACTGGGCTCTATAATAGCAAAACCATTATATGTAATTCTTCAGGATTCACTCAACACAGGGTCTTTACCAGATGACTGGAGAAAGGCAGAGGCGATACCTGTATTTAAGAAGGGAGTAAGAGCAAATCCGGTGAATTATAGAGCAGTAAGTTTCACTTCGGTAGTGGGAAAGCTTTTAGAAGGGTTAATAAGGGACAATATACAGGAATATGTCTATTCAAACAGGATTAGAAGTAGGAGCCAACATGGATTTATGAAGGATAGGTCATGTCAAACAAATCTAATTCGTTTCTATGAGGAAGTTAGTAGGAACTTGGATCAAGGCAACTCAGTAGATGTAGTCTTTTTGGATTTTGCAGAGGCGTTCGATACAGTGCCACATGGGAGACAATTGAGCAAACTAAGGGATACAGGAATTGCCATAAATATTTGCTTCTAGATTGAGAGCTGGCTAAAAGACAGGAAGCAAAGGGTTGTTGTAAATGGAACCTACTCCGATTGGACTAATGTGGTAAGTGGGGTTCCTCAGGGCTCAGTATTAGGTCTCCTCCTTTTTAACATATTTATTAACGACTTGGAAGTGGCATTGGAGTGTGGTGTCTTGCTGATGACACAAAGTTGTGCAAGGTAATACAATCAGAAAATGATGTACTTTCCCTCCAAAGGGATTTGCATAAATTAGAGGAATGGGCATCTAAGTGGCAGATGAGATATAATACGAATAAATGTAAAGCAATACATCTGGGAAGGAAAAATAGCCACGCAATTTATAATCTTAATGGAGCAGATCTAGGGGTATCAGATACTGAAAGGGATTTGGGAGTACTTGTGGACAACCGCCTAGGTAACAGTGCTCAACGCCAAGCATCATCTGCAAAGGCAAGTAAAATATTAGCAGGTATTAAGAAGGGTATAGAAGCAAGGGAAGGAACTATAATTCTCGCACAATACAAATCCCTAGTACGTCCTAATTTGGAATATGGAGTACAATTTTGCTCACCACTACATAAAAAGGAGCTGGAAAATGTACAAAGAAGGGCAACAAAGGTAATAAAGGGAATGGAGGGGTTGAATGAAGTTATGAAGAAAGACTAACAAAATTAAACTAATTTACTCTAGGAAAAATTTGTCTAAGAGGGGATATGATTACCTTACATAAATATATATCCAGGGTCAAGCACACCAACAGAAGAGGCCTTGAGCTATGAGAAGCGTGTCCGAGGCCCTCGAAAGCCAACGGTCCGCACCGAACATAACGATGGCTTCTGGGTCGATTCAGCACCGTTGATTTCTTCCTCGTCGGAGGGGGAAATAATTATAGGCCTGACATGAAGCCTGACGATGCCATCTTGCGGCTACTTGCTGACACTGCAGCTGTCAGTGCTGGCGATTTCATGTGCATACAGAATGGGATAAATCCTTATAATCTTATAATTTTAGTATGGTAATTTTAAAGAACAACAGATGATAAAAGGAAAGATATATTTTGGGGCTTCTAAAAAAAATTTAAATACAAACTTTTGTATTTGTTATCTATGTTATGCAACTATATTAGAGTGTAAACTGTTATTTATTTATATTTATCAGCTTTTACAATTAAGAGTAGACATTAAATGCAGTAAAATTCACCTGTTTCTATTGAAATGTTATTGGACTTACAAAGTCTATATATCTACAAGGCTATTGTCTGTAAAATCAGACAACTAAATAATCAAACAAGGCAATGGTCATAGTTAATAGTTAATAGATTGTATTTTTCTAGTTGTCGCTAGATTTTTTTAAAATAATAAAATTCCCTAAAATTATCTTCTGAGAGTCTGCTATATTGTTTTCAGTCTAAAACCATCTGATTGTGTGATCAAAGATAGTTTGAGGAATCTTAATTTGTCCAATTGCTCACTGTCATCTTCACATGTTTATTCATCTTAATGTCAGGTGGCTTTACATGGATAACCAGAAAAAAAAAAACAGAAAAAATAGATGATGAATTGGAAAATCAGAAAGCATCCAATGGCAGGAAAATATTTAAAAATGTAATCCAAGTTTAGTGTAAGTAAAAGCAATATTTTCAATAATATTCAATTGATAAAGTACTGGTTATTACTTATGGTATTAAATTACATCACATATCTGCCATTGTGACCCTATAGGGATATGTAAGTGAGCTGGATTATGAATGCATCGGATAGAGGATAATAAGTATTGTATGAAAACATGCGTTATATAGAAAAGTTCAGTTTACTTACAAAGTTATTTGCACAAAAGTCAAATCCAACTGTTCACACCCACAGGACGCTTACATAAGCTGGGTACACACAGGAAATAGAGCAGGGTACATATATTGACCTTTCTGGTACAGAGCACAGGAACTAACTGGTGCCGTTCTTGTACTGAGAACACCAGAAGCCACAGAGGTGAAGAATGATACAGAATGATAGCCTGATTCTGAATGTTAAGGTTACGCTAATTCAGGTGGGATTTGTTAGGGGCGTACACGATCAAATGCAAATGACAAAAAACATAGGCAATTTTGCTAACTTCAAGGTAAGCTAACTCATTTTTATTTTGGGATATTTTCATGCAAAAAAATGTTTTCATACACTACTAATTCTCCTCTATCAGATGCATTGATAATCCAGCTCACTTACATATCCCTTTAAGGATGAAAAGCAGAAGAGGGCAGTAAATGTGGTGAGACCTCTCAAATCATTATAGTCTCTCAAACTGGGGAGATCTCTACACATTTTAAGGGGTAGACTCGACAGAACAACACAGAAATTTGAAAACTCCCTTCTTACTAGAGAGATCTCTCAGCATAATAACTACAGGTATATATATGTCAGCTCTGAGTTTTACAATAAATATGTCACAACAGAGTAGGAGAGATTTGTAAAAGAAAACAAAGATTTGGACAATATATTAACTGTCTCAAATACACAATTAAATACCATTATTTATAGCAATATTAAAATGATCTTTGAAAATTTCAGACATATGCCTTTCTTCAAGCCTATTTTATTCTTAGGAATTAACATATCCCTGCAAATGCCAAGACTGTTGGTACAAAATACATGTCTTGCAAAAAATGAATTACTTTCTTTAAGCCTTCATGAATACGGAATCAATTTAATCTTCTATTCAAATTCCCAGTGAAATACCATTAACCAATTTTTCTGCAGGTAAACAAAAAAAAATCTGAATAGCTCTCTTAAAAGCTCACTGTAGATTAAAAAACACTTCACATGGAATCCTGCAGTAAAGAAAATGTAAAGGTTGCGTTCTGGATTTGGATTTGTTTCCTCTCTAAAAACATTTTTCAGCGCTGTCATGTTTAGTTATTTAATATGATGATATAGTAAAAGGTTTACAGCTCCACCCTCCAACAATCTGAAATATGTGTTTCATTTTGTCTAATCAATCAGGACCTATACAAACACACATGGACTGTGAAGTTAAGTCATTTGTAAACAAAATAATGTTTTTAAAACAACAGTAAAGGTGCTGCATGTCAAAACAAGGATACTGAAGCGTCTTTTCATATTTTGCAATATGGCAAATGAGATTCAACAGACATTGTGGTTTCCTTCAACAAACCATAGACACAACCTCTGAAACCTCAGTAGGGTCTTAGTGGCAAAGAATAGCACCTTTCAGCTACAACCACTCGGTTTTTCAAAAACAGCAAATGTTTCCAAGAATATGTTCATAAATATTTCAGTGAAATTTATCTCATCACTTTCACCTTTTTTTGTTTCTAAAGGAAGACAGAATAGAAGTGATTTCAAGCATTTAAACTACCAATGATTGTTTAAAAATCACTGAGCCAACAGGAAATTTGTACTTGAGACAATAAATCTCACTGGCAACCAAGTATGACTCATACATCTATTTTACTACTCATTGGCTGACAGTGGCAAGCATAGTTTGCTTTTATATGAAAGACTGCATGTAGAAAAGTTAAATTATGTGTTTGTGGTGACAGGGAGATGCTATTTAACAATTATTCAGATCAGATTACACATACAGGATTCTAAACGTATTAAATGGCTCTCCTTTTAGCTCTAGTTCCCCACTCTCTGCTAATCCTCACAATAGTGCAGTTTTTGAGCTCCAAATCTCATTTGGCCATTTAAATCCCTGCTTATCTCAGTTTCACCATAGTGATGTCTGAGTGCTATGGCAAATACAATTCCCCATTTAGAGCAGGAACTCATGTAGAGAGCTAAACTAGATATTCCTGTACCTATATAAAGTTTACTTAGTGTGTTCCCTTCATATGTTACCAATTTTTTTTTTTTTATGCTTTACCTCTTTCAAAGTTCCATTTTAAAAGCAGGATGCCCCTTGACTACAAAAGTGCCAACCAATTACAACACTGGTGGAAATATGCAATCACATATATAGTTGTGAGCGAGGGCCGCAGTTGCTGGCATGGAGCGCCGAAAGCGCTCCTTGCTAGCAACTGCGGACTTTGCAAAATTAACTGACTTACGACACAGAAATACGTCACGACCCATTACGACCTCGCAAAAAACGGATGAAACCCGCACACATGAAAACATGAAAGACACAATAAAAACAAACAACAAATACATAAAAATCTTACCGACAGAAAGGGGAGGCACCCAGGACCTCGAAAAGTGAAGTTACAGCTCAATTAAACTGAAAAGAAAAGAGTTTAGACACCCGAAAATCCTCTAAGCGAGAGAAAAAATGGGCGCCGAAAAAAACGAAAAAGATGCTATAGGATTCTAAAGAGACAAAACACCACCAAACTCCTACGGATTTACCGAAAAACACCTACGACATCCGAAAACAAGGACACAACCCGCGCGACCCGAAAACCATTACAAACACAAGAAATATACACAACAAACATATAAAAAGCTTACCCACAGGAAGGGGGTGCACCCAGGACCTCTGCAAGTGAAGTTACACCTCGATTTAAGTACAAATTAAAGACTTTAGACACCCGAAAATCACCTAAGCAAGAGAAAAAATGTCCGCCTAACAAAACGAAAACGAGGCTAAGGACGCAAAAATACTCCAGTTACTCACAAAATGGAAAGAACGCTCCAGTCAACTTCACGAGGCACGTAACACACACTATGCGGCACGTACCACACTGCTATTAACCACCATTTTACAGAAAAAAGACAACTATTAGCCAGAAAATGGCGGCATGGAATGCAAATTTAACGCTGGAACGCAAATAGCGCAGGCGTATTGCGTTCTAACGGTCTCAAGCGCCTCAAACTTTATAAATACTGCCTACTTTCCAGAAAATTCTACATTTCTCCTCAGGTGATGAACAGTGTGACTGCATAGTGACTTCACTGCTGCTGTAACTTCAGAAGATAATTACTTCCTAATTTACAACTTCACAATCTGCAAATTTAAACTGAGAGGTAAGCTATAATATATTGAACTTAGTAAGAAAGACACCAAAAAAAAAACAAAAAAAAGGAAAAAAAGAAAACATTTCAAACATTCCCAATCAAAATGTGATTCATGTATAGTGACATGTGAAATGCACATTTATGTGTATAGTGTCACAACCTACTATGATGACGGGATCTAGAGTATCCTAGTACTCTTATTCCCAGTAGGTTTAGACCTAAGTTTGGGTGACTCTAGACCTATGGACAGTCTTTGTCGGTACAAAGGCATAAGTCCCAGCTTGCTTTGGTAGTGTACCTGGGAGCACATTGGTAGGGAGTCAGAATGAGCTTCTCTACAAGCATATGTCTCTGGGTCAATAATACATGCTTAGTCAAAGTATGAAAATTAAGAACAACTTTATTTTGGACAACAGTATTTAAACAACTCACAAAACCAGTACAGGGAGTGGCTACCCCCTTGTCCAACCCTCATATTCCTCTTGGCCAATGGGGTAATCTCCAGAGTAACTTGATTACCTCTGGCCAATGGACTAGAGGTAAGCTCTGGGAACTTCCAGACCCCTCCCATGGGCCGCCCATTAGGTGTGGCTACCTAATTCACTTGGCCTCTGGTTCTCAAGGGATAAACATCTATTTGCTCCTGTACTATGACTCTGATATTGGGCTGAAGACCCCATGGGGTTAAGGTGCCTCAATGTCTGTACAGACCCCTTTGTTCTGGCCTTGCTATCACTTCAAGTGTTTACTTAAGGTGATAGCTGGAAGGCAGATGGGTGATCTACTCAGGTTACTATCTGTATCAGACCCAATATGGATGACTGCACACAACATGGCTCCCACATTACAATACAATATTTTTACAGATATTACCACTACAACATTTTATAACCCACAGCATATCTCCCTTTCCCACATGTTATGAGTTGAGGCAGCACTTCCCACGTCAGTCCACTTAATGCGTTATGACGACTTTATTAGTGGTGACGTGGTAAACTGCCTCTTCTCTGAATGCATAACAATAACAGTGCTTCTCTGAATGCATAACAATAACAGTGGGACTCTGCCCTGAATATATAACATTATAACAGTGGCTCTGGGAGCCCAAAACCTTCTGTTCAATAACATGTGGCAGATAACAGTTCCAGTCCAAGATGCCCCTGGGTGTGACCAATACTGCCAGTCCCAATATGGATGCCGACTGAGCCATGAACTGTCATGCCCATGCACAATATGGCCACTGGGTGCGGCTAATGCTGCCAGTCACAAAATGGCTACTGCTGCCAATACACTTCAGGCCCAAATCCAAGATGGCCCCTGGCTGATTCATGACATAAAGGCCCTACAACAACCGAATCTTAACTCGAAGTAATCAAAGAAGTATATTCAACTGACATTAAGTCACAGCAACTCATAGCAAAAAAAAAAATAGATGACACTAATACATATTTAACCTGCAGCTCAATCTTTCCCATTTTTTTCACTATTCAAACAGACTCTGCATCAACAGCTTCAATCAAGAATTTGCACCGTGGACTGTGAAAAAGGATCACTTTTAAATAACTGAAAGAAAGAAGAAGAGGTAAGATAGAAAAATACATTACATGCAGAAAAAGACCATGCTTTGCAAAATCCAAAAGAATTAATATACAATTAACCATTTCACTTTCTTTTTCAAAGAGACACTACAAGAAGACCAGCGGATTAAGATTGTCATTCGGACAAGAAGATGACTTCAATCAAGGTATAGTATAACAAGTAGAAAAAGAAACACAAATCCCATGTTTAATGCCCCCAATATGAGAAGTCAAACTAAAAAATACAAGCCTCAATACAAATTCAAGCAAGACAAAAACACAACAGTTCAAGAAACTTGACAAAGACCTATTCAATTTCCAAATAAAGACACTTGCACACAAAAAAAAAGTAGAACACAAAGTGGTGGACACAAAACAGGATAGCATACCAAACATTAGCAACATACAGAAAACAAAAGTATTCTTTCTCTTTACTGTACAACAACCACGAACCATCACCCACAAGCCAAATGCAGCATCCCAAAAGTGGATGAACCTAAAATACTATAGTACAAAAAAGCGCCACAACATATAGGAAAGGCAATTAACATTCCTGTTTACTGTCCAACAACCTGTAACCCTCAAAAACAAGCCAAGTTAAGCATACCAAAAGTGGCAAATGGAGCATGCAAAATATGGTGGACACAAAACAGGATAGTACAAAAAAAATCACAAAAACATATAGCAAACTAACTTAACATTCCTCTTTACTGTTGAACAATCTATAACCCTTACAAAGAAGCCAAAATAAGCATACCAAAAGTGGCGCTAAAAAGGATACTACGGTAAATAGTTGCCACATAGATAAAAAATAATTCACAATCAGCTTTACTCTACAACAACCTTTAACTGTCATCCACAAGCCAAATACAGCATCCCAAAAGTGGTGGACACAAAACAGGATAGTCCAACAAACATTGCTAACATATACAAAATGTAAATAACATTAATAATTACTGTAAAAAAATAACTGTAATATACAACTAAAATGAAACAATTTAAAAGTGGTGCACAAAAAACTGCATAGCAGAAGAAATCCGCATAACAGATAGAGTATAAAAAAAAAAAATAACTATGCTATTCATGAGAAATACATTCAAATCAAATAACATTTATCTTTTTCTTTTACAACAGACACTACGTTAAGACTCTCGCACAAAGATTTCCAACAGCGGATCCAGGGATATTCAGGTTGAAATCACACTTCAAACAAGGTACAGTATAACAAGTAAAAAAAGAGAAAACTAAATAAACATGTTTGCTCTGCATCCATGTCAAGAGAAAAAACTAAAAAACCAACAATAAGCACCACAAATTAACAGCTTTCACAAAATATTGCTGATATATTTCTCATTTACCTACTAATTAAATTTATGTACAACACCGTTTAACAGTAAACCCGAACTTCAATCTATAAAAAATAAATTGACCAACATGAAACAGCATAGTCCAATAAATAGTCAAAACACATAAAATAACAAATTCCCAATTCAAAGCCCCAACTTACAATGTTAAGCACAAAACCTAAACACAGTCATAAAATAGAATACTACAACAAGTACTACTAACACCGAACAAACAACAATACAAACCTTATTTTCACAGCCACAACATATAAGCCTTTAAGTTAAATAGAAGAATAGTATTACAAAAATCCCCTTCAGTAGAATTTATAAAGAGCAATATATTACTACCATTTTCCCCTCTACTATGCCTCTAAGCCAAACCTACAACATAAAAAACAATGAACAACCAAAACAAAATTAAAAAGCTAATTTAACACTATAAACCTACTACATCTACAATAAGTTATAATGCAATTACCTTGGGTGTGCTATGCATCTAACCAAAAAATTACAAACTACAACAGATAAAGTAAGAGACAAAAAATAAAACACACTCATTTAACAATAGAAAGAAAGTTAATCTACAATGAACTACAATCACATACAAACAAAGTTCATTTACAATCACAACAGTGTTGCAACAAAAAGATTTCATAAACCAACTTAACATCTGAAAGTAAACTTATGATGCATTATTTTCATTTACAGATTAGGATGGCTGATAACGAGACCAAACAGGAAAAGATAAGAAGTCAAGCTAGAGAACGACAACAAAGATGGGCAAAGCAGCGCCGGAGCAGAAGGAAATTTGACAAGAAAAAGAACGGAAAAGACTTGCAAGCAAATGACTAGCAGCTGAAAAAATAAAAGATACACGCAAAAAAGTCACTAAAAAACAAAAGCATTTAGAACCTGTTCCTCAAACATCACATGACATTTCAAATTATAAATTACAAACTGAAACTGACATATGCTCTTCAAATTGTCCTTTACTCAAGTCTTTAGCAGTAGAGGTCCATAATTGTGGTGACATGAATATTCAATGTCAGTTTTGTGAGGCTTATCATTTTAAACAGGAAAGACCCAGAGATGGACAGTTCTTTAGTTGCTGTCAAAAAGTCAAGGTCAAACTTCCAGAAAGAAAACAATTCCTAATATATTTACAAAACATTATGACTGAACCTACTTTTCCAAACTACAAAAATTTCAAGACAAACATAAGATCCTACAATAGTGCCATATCCTTTGCCTCTATGGAGGCAACATTAGCTGCTAATGTACCAGGACATGGCCCTTACTGCTTTATAGTCCAAGGCCAAATTTATCATCGTACTTCCCATTTACATCCAGAGGAAGGAGAGCAAAGAAAATGTTCTCAACTATATGTCCTAGATACAATGGAAGCTGTTCACCAACGTATGCAGCTGCAAAAAAATAAAATATGCTTACCCAGTGTTTTTATAGAGCTAGATAAAATTATGGCCAATAACCCCTACAGTAAAGCTTATAAAAAATAGGCAGAAGTAGAAAAGGAACAACAACTTCATGCAGAAAGACATCAATTACCAATCCCAAAGGTCAATATGGTGCTTAAAAGAGATAGACATACTGATAAACGCTGTTATAACTTGCCAACATCAAATGAGGTTGCAATGGTGTTTCAAAATGATGAAGGAGAAGCACCATTTCTAAGAGACATTAGAATATATCCCAGAAATGAGGAGCAACCATTCATTAATATCAGTATCTTAAGTACAAATTTAGATCCAATGACATATCCCATTTTTTTCCCACACGGAGAAGCAGGTTGGCAACCAAAATTAACCCTTCCCAGTTACTCAAATGCCAAATCCTGAATGCAAAATAATATTTCCATGCTTGAATTTAAAGTAGCTCAAATTGCCATTTGAAATACATTTAATCCAATTTTATGTGGTGGGAAACTAACACAACAATGGATTATTGATTCCTATTTGCAAGTTGAAGCCAATAATTTAAACTTCATAAAATATCAACAAGATAAACTATGTGTAGAACAATATTGTGGATTAATGGATTATGTCGCTGAGGTTGCTACAAGCAAAGACATGACAGCTGGCAAAGCCATCATTTTACCATCTTCTTTCCAGGGATCTCCTCGAAATATGAGAGAAAGATACAATGATGCCATGGCTATTATCACCAAATTTTAAAAACCTGATTTATTTATTACATTTACATGTAATCCCCAATGGCCAGAAATTACACAAAATTTACTTCTTGCCCAAAATGCTTCCGATAGACCAGATTTAGTAGCCAGAGTTTTCGAAATTAAATTAAATGAATTAATACGTGACATCACTATAGTCACTTATTTGGCAAATGTCTTGCTTATGTATATACAATTGAATTTAAAAAAAGAGGCCTTACACATGCACATCTTCTGATAATCCTTCAAAAAAAGATAAATTAGATACTGGTGACAAAGTGGATTCAGTCATTGTTGCTGAACTACCAGATCCGGAACTATATGGTAGACTATATGAGATTGAAACTCATCGGATGATTCATGGACCCTGTGGCGAGCTTAATCCACAATCACCATGTATGGAAAATAATAAATGTACAAAAGAATTTCCAGAAGATTATAGAGACAAAACTTATGCCAATTGTGATGGCTATCCACTATATAGAAGAAAAGGAGAGTGTGCCATTATTTGTTGAAAAAAGGTTGACAATAGATATGTGGTACCATACAATCCACATTTACTTATGAAGTATAATGCACACATTAATGTAGAAGCCTGCACTTCAATCAAATCCATTAATTATGTCTACAAACATATTTACAAAGGCTATGATGCAGCTACTGTAGTCGTCAAAAGTGCAGACAATACCGAAAGCACATGAGTACATAATGAACTTGCATCTTATATAGATGCTCGCTATGTAAGTGTGCCAGAAGCTATGTGGCAGCTTTTAAAATTTGAAATGCATGATAGATCACATGCAGTATATAGATTAGCAGTACATTTGCCACAAAGACATTTAGTGTATTTTCATGCTGGAAATTAAATTAATGCATTGGCCCAAAGTGAGCATCGTCACACTACACTAACTGCATGGTTTCAATTAAATTCTACAGATTCACAAGCAACACAATTCTTATTTATTGAAATTCCATAGGACTATGTTTTTGTGAATTGATTATGGAGACTAAGAAAAAGCAGAGGAAATAAAATAATACCACAAATTTACACGGTCAGTCCAAGAGACCTTGATGACTACTACTTTTAAATGTTCCTGGTGCACAAAGTTTTGAACACTTAAGCACTGTTAATGACATAGTATATGAATCCTTTCATTTAGCTGCAAGACATAGAAACTTACTACTAATGATACAGAATGGGAAAGATGTCTAGATGAAGCAGCACTATGTCAAATGCCACGGCAGATGAGGGAACAATTTGCATTCATTTGTATCTTCTCAAATGCTCCAAATGCATTAGCTTTGTGGGACACATTTAAAAGTAATATGGCTGAAGACTTTATGCATCAATACAATGAACCCATTGCACACTTAAAAGCTTTAATGGAAATCCAAGAAGTATTTTAAACTCATGGATTAAGTTGTGCAAGTTTTAATCTGCCTGATCCAGGTCTTAAAGATGACATAAACTTTGAAGACTATGACATTCAACTACAAGTACAATAGACAGAAGAAAGACTTGCAACTTTAAATACATTACAATTGCAAGCATTTAATGCCATCCAAAATGCACTAGATGATGACATGGTCAAAGAGCGTTATTTCTATCTTGATGGACCTGGCGGATCAGGAAAAACAAATCTATATAATTTATTAATGAGTTTTGTACGAGCACAAGGTCAAATAGCCCTCGCATTTGCCACCACTGGAATTGCTGCACTTTTGTTAGAAGGTGGAAGAACTTTACATAGTGGCTTTAAACTGCCAGTGCCTATTTTAGAAACCTCAGTGTCAGATATTCACATGACATCATTACAAGCAAAAAACTGAAAAAAAAGCAAATTAATTATAATAGATGAGGCTACAATGATGTCATGCTATGCCCTACAATGTATTGACCGTTTGCTTTGTGAAGTCATGGATAATACTTTGCCATTTGGTGGAAAGGTAATGTTGTTAGGTGGCAATTTTAGACAAACATTACCTGCCGTTGTAAATGGAAATCGAACTGAGATTATCGAAACCTGTATAAAGTCAAGTATACTATGGAAACATTTTACCCATCTTCAATTACAACAAAATATGAGATCAGAAGGCCAAAATGATTTCAATGATTGGCTTATTAAAATTGGAGAAGGCAAAACAGAAAAAATACCAAATTTTCCTGACAACACTGTGCACATCCCACCTAATATGATTTGTCACCAAGATCTTATATCAGCTATATTTGAAAGTACAATAAGTAACCAGGACTATTCAGAACTTGCCAACCAAGTCATCCTAACCTGTAAAAATAAGGATGCATTAATCCTCGATACTGAAATATTTAAAAAAATGCATGCACCACAAAGAAATTATCACAGTGCTGATTCTGTACTTGCTGATGACAACGAAAGTCAGGCAAACTTTTCTACTGAATTCATAAACTCATTAACTCCTTCTAGAATGCCACCACATATTTTGCAGCTAAAGAAAGGTGCAATTGTCATGTTACTGCAAAATATGAACCCAAAGAAAGGCCTATGCAATGGGACAAGATTAATTCTTCAACAATTAAAGGACCATTTCAAAGATGCTGACATTTTAACTGGTACCCATGAAGGAGAGATAGTTTGCATACCAAGGATAGATTTAGCACCAAGTGAAAGTAGTCTCCCTTTTATACTTCAAAGAAGACAATTTCCCATCATTATGGCATTTGCCATGACCATTAATAAATCACAAGGACAAGGCGATTTATTACAGGATGGACGCATTTTTACTAAAAACATTGAAGTACTGTAAATTTCCATCAAACAAACAAAAGCCATGCAAAACCAATTTCACACCAAACGCAAAAACCTAAAAAAAAACAATATAACCACAAAAAAAATTCAATAAAGTCCATACAACTGTCCTTTTTCTTCAAAAGTTCATTATTAAGCCACAGAAATTAGGTTTACAACAACAATATTTTCATATTAAACTACAAGACATTGTAAAAAACATAGAGAACAGTGGATACACATCGCGGACCACCTTTAATGTCTCACGTTCTCTTTTTAGAGAACCACTTTTCCACGGAGGAATCTATATGTGCCATTTAAAACAATTACTACACGATCAAACAAACGTCAGCCATTCAAAAATAACAATAAAGAAAGAATTCAGTCATAATTCATGGAAGTACTGTTTATGCATGATTAGCCCCACAAAACACTTGCCTTGCATTATTTGACAAAATTCTGTTAATAGTTAATTAACTATGTTACAGATTACATTTAATGTATATTTAATTTAATAGTTCTTGACCTACAAGTTGCATGTTAAAAAACAATTCAATCAAGTTTACAATACTGATGAATCTAAAGTTGAACTGTTTTTACATTCAAATGTTAATACTTTTACTACAAATATATTTAACAGTTACTGAAGAAGAAAAGAAAATGTTAAATCCTTTCAAGTTCCTTACTTAGACAGATAAGAAAGTTCAAGTTTACAAAAATATACTTTAAAGTTACTTACTTAGACATATTCCAAAGTTCATGTTAAGAGCACAACTACGTTTTCTGCCAGAATGTAAATATTGTATTTCATGTTCAACATTAATCAAGGGAACAATCCGATCGCCAGTTAATGGGGTCAGGAAGGAATTAATTTTCCCCCCTTTGATACAATTGGCTACTTTTCAAAGAGGGTTTTTACTGTTTGCCTTCCTCTGGATTGAATGTATATTTAAGTTAACAGTTATTCAGCTACAAATTGCATGTTAAAAAAACAATTACCTCAAGTTTACAATACTGCTTAATCTAAACTTCAACTGTTCTTACATTCAAATGTTAATACTTTCACTACAAAACTCTTTAACAGTTACTCAAGAAGAAAAGAAAATCTTACAAAAATAAACATGGTTAATATAACAAGTGTACTTATTTCGACATAACTAAAACCTTACAAGTGTCAAATACGTATATATTACTACCTAAACAAATTTACAAACATACACATCTCATTGACGAAATTTTTTGACGGGCAAGTTGATAGTAATATAATAACCTTCTGCTAAAAGTCATGTACATCTTATAGAAGGCACATGGCATTTGCGGAGTGAATAAAACTGTACAACTTACCAAAAAAGGATGAGTAAGTTGAGAGAAACTACTGTTCCATCCAACTGAAAGCAATGGGTGACACAAACGTGTGGTTAGCTCCAGACAAGTATACCATTCATGAATCAATGTCAAGGGCACAGCTGAGATGCAGGGTGCATGGGACAGCTGGCTCTTATTTCCCCTTTATTCCCAAACCTGCAGGAAACAGGTTTCTAAATTATATCTGCAGCCAAAAAGCGTATGGACTAAAGCTACAGATCTAAGAAAAGTCTAGTGTAAATCTCTGTTCACAGATTATTTCTGATAGTAATGAAAATAGTAATGGAGCCTAATTTTGAAAAACACACACAAACACATAAACAGTGAAATGATGCAACCATTTAAAGTCAAGAATTGTTAGGTTCATAAAGAACAAAACAGACACTGCATATCCATTAGATATATTAAGTAAACGTTTTGTTCACTTTCTACCAAACTTGGAAACAATAGATATCATGCAGCAGAGCTTGTTTAAGGCAGCGGGTTATATGTAAGAAGGTGTGAAGCTCAGAGAAATCTTAGAGATGCTACAACTTGTGCTTCTTTGTTTGGAAAATTTAGGTTCTCATCAAACAATAAAATAAACTCTTTTCAATGGCCTGTTTCATAGGCCTTGGTCAACAAGGTCTATGACAGCATATACTAATTTAACCCTCTTAGCATTGATGATGAGTTGAGGCCATTTCCCTACTGTAAGTGCTCTTCATGGTGTGAAAGGGTACCATATTGTAGGTTAAAATGATCTATTTGTTTTTTGTTTTTTTACTTACATTAATAACACCTAACAATCTAAGTTTTAGGTCTGTTTACAAATACACTGTAGCTTGCCTACTGACTGGGTTCCATGATCAATAACATATGCCGCCACTGTGAGGTGAAGGTTCAGTGAAGACAAAGATTTAGAGTAGTTTTCCCTAAACTCAGGAATAACAGGAGCATTTTTTAAGAGATTCCTTTCTCTACACAGATGAATTTGGGAATTTTTTGTATGCTCACTGCTGTCTGGGGGCTTGACAGTTACACATTTAAGCAGAGATTTCATCTATCAATTTCTCTGTGAACAATACATGCATTTTAAAATGTCAAATTATTTAAACATGGTTTATGAGATCTTTACAATAGTGTGCTCCAAGTTGTGCTGAATTAAATAACTCTTTAATTTGCTGAAAATGTATAGCCCAATGTTAAAAAATGTTTAAAAATTAACTTATTAATAAAACACAGTCTTTATCGTCTTTCCTCAAATTACAAATTGGTGAAATTTTAATTTCGTTCCATCAACTTCTAAACCTACCTACATTTTCTTATACCATTTTACAAACAACTATTGTATTTGATCATTAATATAATTAAGCAGAAACCACCTTTCATATTTCACTTACCCTGACCTTGAAGATCAGTATAACACTACATTTCTGCATATTATGTTTTAGGAACGATAAAGGAGTGGCTCAATCACTTTGATTTGCTTACACGTGCTTCTACTGTTAATAGCCCCAGATTAGCCTGGGTTTGGATAGGCATAGAAAAAATGGTGTCTAAGATACTAGGCAGAGATATCACTTTGAGCTTGTGAATGGATGGCCCCTGTGCAAAATATTTGAGGCTGCACCTCAAACGTCTCTAAACACCACACAAGGATCAATAAAAAAGCCCAAAATATATGAGTGTGATCAGATTACTTTTCTATCAAATAATAATCTGCCCTCCCCTAATAAATTAAGAGAGTGCAGATTGCCCCTACTTTGTTGTGTTAACCAGTGTATTGCACTGGGTGTACTGGAAGTCTGTCTCCCATTGGAAATGAGACTCCCAATAAAGCGACAAACTCCATGCAGGGATTAACACAAATCTGTGCAATCAACAAACAACATATAACAATCCAATGCTAATCACCTATGCAACAGAGTGTACATTTGTGCTTTTTTTTTTACATAGACTAGTTCTCATTTAATACAGTCAGACACTTGTCCAAAAACACTACGATATTATCATCATCAGATTATGTGTCCCCACAGACTTTAGTTTAAAAAAATCATTAATTAAAATGCAATATTTTTTCTAAACGTATTTTATGTCCATGGCTTACACATGCTGTATGTTATATGTTTCACAAATATGTTAAGTTTGTTCCCAAGCTGCAGTGGTTGTTTAATGTAAAAAGACCACAACAAACTGCATTACTGGGTTATAGGTGACAGACAACAACCAAGCTAGCATTCATTTCTGTGAATACAAGTTATATAGTTATTTATTATGCACATAAAATAAATTACATGGATATCAATCACTGTAAACAGATGAGCTCTGTTTATTTTGTATAAAAAAGCAATACAATGAAATAGTCATCATTATATTTGGTTTGAATACTGGTCATATATGCCACAAATTATTCTTGAACATAACAATATGCTTAATTGGTGAGGAAAAAAGACTCTACTCTAAGGAAACAAAAAGGATCTTCACAGTAAGGACAGTCAGATTGTGGAACTCCCTACAAAAGGAGGTTGTGGCAGCAGATTCAATAGAGAATTTTAAAAAGGGGTTATATATATTTTTAAATAAAAAGGGAATCTCTCAATTGAATATCTACTAATTTTAAGTCTTTTTAACTCTGCTAGTACAATATATAGCGATTTTTAATACTCTTGTGACAGCTTGGCATTGACAATAACATTTACACAATGTTGTTAATTTCAAAAGGTTTATGTGTTTTATATTCAGACTAGCGACTTACCCGTCAAAAAATGACGGTCAATAAAAGAAAGCGTTGAAATGCTGTTTGCCACACAATATGAGTGTACTGTGTGCCTCAACTATATAGACCCCTCTAACACACTAATGAACGCATGTAATAACACTATAAGTGCCATGAGGGTCATTCAGGACCCTCATGACACAAAGTGTAAGCACTACACCATTTTAACCTGGTCACTTATGGGGGTCTATCCAGACCCTCATAAGCCTCTATTTAACCCCATCAGTCCCATAAGGGTATATTATGACCATTATGGGCCTGTTACAACCCAACATTAACCACATAAGTGCCATGACAGTCCTCAAGGACCATCATGACACTAAGTATAAACACTACACTGCACAATACCCCCCCCAATAAAACATTAAATATCAACTAAACACCCTCTACACTAACCTTTTAACACCTACACTACCTACCCCCTAATAACCCCCTCCACACCACTGTAATTACAGAAATCAAAAAAACTAAAGTCATCAAAAATAAAAAATCTACATTACATAAAATAAAAAAACTAAAATCACCAAGAATAAAAAATGTACATTACAGAAAAAAAATAATACATTACAACCCCCCCCCCCCCAGCTACAGAAAAAAAAATTACACACCTGAAAAGGAAATACATATAATACATACAATACAATTAAATACAATACAATACACCCCTATCTAATATACATCCCCCTATCTAATATACAATACTATCTATCTAATATACATCCCCCATCTATCTAATATACAATAAATAATATCTATGTACTATACATCCCCCTATCAAATATACAGTATATGCTATCTCTATATAGCAAACCTAATTCTAAGCTACAATAAAATAATTAAGACCACTTACCTTTGAGATGTTTCTTCAGATCACCAACCTAGGGTAAAAAAGATGTAAAATATTAATACAACACGTTTACATAAAATAAACAAACATTCTAAATATTCTACTCACCTGTCCAGCATGTCCCGTCCTATTTCATCTTTGCTTCTGTGGCACGGCCCCTGTTAAAAAAAAAAAAACACATTACATTAGTTCACATACATAAACATTAAAGCAAGTAAAATCAACACAATCTACATTGTACTTACCTCCCCGCGATGTCTCCGGCCTCCTGGTGTTCTGCCCCTGGCAGATGTCCCCGACGCTAATGAGCATCCTACGGAGTGTTCCAGAATAAAATTAGCAATGGCGGCTTCTGATTGGCTGAAAACGCTGTCTATCAAATTAAGCCAATGAGAAGACGCTAACTGTAAATCAATGAGAAAGGGATACACCCCAAAATCCCACGCTGATTGGAAAACGCACCTGTCAATCTTTATTTGAACCAATCCGAAGGCTTTATTGCAATCAGCCAATCACAATGGAATACACCCCCACGTACTGATTGGTGAAGACATCTGTGCCTTCCCATTGGCTGTAATACTGATTGACCATGACAATAGCCAATGAGAAGGCGCAAATGCCTTCACCAATCAGTACGTGGGGGTGTATTCCATTGTGATTGGCTATTGTCAGTGCAACCAATCAGAATGCGCAGATGGCTCCAGGCAATCACCCTGTGGGGGTGTATTCCATTGTGATTGGCTGAAGGCATCTGCGCCTTGTGATTGGTTTAAATAAAGATTGACAGGTGCATTATCCAATCGGAGTGGGATTTTAGGGTGTATCCCTTTCTGATTGGCTCACACATTGGCACCTCCTGATTGGGTGAATTTGATAGACAGCGTTTTCAACCAATCAAAAGGCGCCATTGCCAATTTTCTTCTGGAAAAGTCTCCGGGAGCCTCATTACCGTTGGGGATGTCTGTGAGTGCAGATGTGAGTTTTTTTTTTTTTTAGCTTAGAATTAGATTATGTTATATATAGATAGCATTTATTGTATGTTAGCTAGGGGTATGTGTTTTATATAGATAGCATAGCATGTATTGTATATTATATTGTGGTATTTATTTAGATAGATTGCGGGATGTATATTAGATAGATAGAATGTATTGTATATTAGATAGGTGTGTATTGTATTGTATTGTATGTATTATATGTATTTCCTTTGCAGGTGTGTAATTTTTTTTCTGTAGTGGGGGGGGGGGGGGGGGTTGTAATGTGTTTTTTTATTTTCTGTAATGTTGCTTTTTTAATTTTTTGGGACTTTAGGTTTTTTATTTTCTGTAATTAGAGTGGTGGGGTTTATTTGGGGGTAGGTAGGTAGTGTAGGTGTTAATAGGTTAGTGTAGAGGGTGGTTAGTTAATATTTAATGTTTTATTGGGAGTGGTATAGTGCAGTGTAGTGTTTATACTTAGTGTCATGATGGTCCTTGAGGACCATCATGGCACTTATGTGGTTAATGTTGGGTTGTAACAGGCCCATAATGGTCATAATATACCCTTATGGGACTGATGGGGTTAAAGAGAGGCTAATGAGGGTCTGTATGGACCCCCATAAGTGAGAGGGTTAATTAAGGCCTTATGGGGGGCTGTATTGACCCTCCTGAGTGACAGGGTTAAGTGCTTATGGGGGTCTGTATTGATGAATTCGCTCTGTAAGTCAGTGCAGAGTTTTCTGTCTGTTGCAGTAATCAGTGTACAGGTGAAAGTGGGTGTGGCTTGGCCTGTGTAAGTTATATCTGTGTGCATTTGTGTGAGTTTCTGTTTGAATCCGCTCTGTAAGTCAGTGCAGAGTTTTCTGTCTGTTGCAATAATCAGTGTACAGGTGTGAGTGGTTGTGGCTTGGACTGTGTAAGTTATATCTGTGTGCATTTTGTTGTTTTCTGTTGAATCGGTTCTGTGGGGCAGGACAGTGTTTTCTATCCTGTGCTCATTTATCATTGTACAGGCGAGTAGGCGGGGTCTATTTTAACAAGGGAAGTGAGAGCTTGGGAGCTTACAATCATTTCTAGTGTAAGTGTAGTTGGTGTGTAGGAGATTAAATAAAAGAAGGAAATCCAAAGAAAAGGGGTATTATAAGAAAAAACAGAAAACAAACGTATATATTGTTTCTATTTTGTTTGGTTTAAGGTGTAGAAAAGAAATCTTTATACAAATACATGGATTTGTTTTCTCACTGTATTTTTGTAACTGATAATCATGAGTCAGTCCAGTGGAAACCTCACTCAGTGTACATCCTGCCAAATGTATGCACTACTGGAACAGATGATCCAGGGTCCATACCTCTGTGACAGGTGTGAGCATGTTGCCTCTCTGGAAGCTCAAATTGAAGATCTGGAGAGGAGAATTGCAGCACTTCGTGATACTGCTCCACTGGAAAGGGGGTTGGTGCTCGTGGAGCACAGTTTAGCTGGGCCTAGTATGGAGGGAGGAGCTAGAGCTAGTGAGGATGTCCAGGGAGGTACCTGGGTTACAGTTAGAAGGGGAATCAGGGGGAACAGGAGGAGGCAGGCCAGTTCTGAGTTGGCAAACACCAACAGATTTGCCAGATTGAGTGAAACTGTTGGGGATGTCCATTCAGGAATGGCAATGCCAGATAGAGCTGTTCCCTCTAACAGCCGGGAGAATAGTTCTACTGGAGGAGAGGAAGGGCAGAATAGGCAGAGCAATAGACAGGTTTTGGTGGTAGGGGACTCTATTATTAGGAAGGTAGACAGGGTAATTTGTCACCCAGATCCAAGCAATCGAACAGTTTGCTGTCTCCCGGGTGCTCGGGTTCGGCATGTTGTGGATCGGGTGGATAAATTATTGGGAGGGGCTGGTAATGAACCGGCGGTCTTGGTACACATTGGTACCAATGACAAAGTTAGTGGAAGATGGAGCGTCCTAAAGAATGTTTTTAATGAACTAGGGAATAAGCTTAAAGCTAGGACCTCCAAGGTAGAATTTTCTGAGATACTACCAGTGCCACGTGCTAGCCCAGGAAGGCAGAAGGAGCTTAGAGAGCTTAATGCGTGGCTAAAAAAGTGGTGCAGTGCAGAGGGTTTTGGGTTTTTAGAGCACTGGGCTGACTTCTCACTTGGGTACAATCTCTATAGCAGGGATGGATTGCACCTTAGTGATGAGGGATCTTTTGTGCTAGGGGATAGGATGGTAGAACGGCTGGGGGAGTTTTTAAACTTGTAGGTGGGGGGAAGGGATGAATTAGTTACCCATGGGGGAGGAGAAGGGGGAGGGTTACAATAGAAAGTAGGGAGGTATTAATAGGGGCCTCAAATACAGTGGCAGGCACTTCACAACGGCAGAGCCATAGCAACATAAAGTGTATGATTGCTAACGCAAGAAGTTTGCCTGGGAAAATGGATGAGATAGAAATATTAGCAGTACAAGAAAAATGGGCCTTAATAGGCATTACGGAAACATGGTGGGATGAATCTCATGACTGGACTGTTAATCTGGATGGTTATAGCCTATTTAGGAAAGATAGGGGAAATGGTAAAAGAGGAGGAGGGATCTGTCTGTATGTTAAGCCTGAATTTAAGCCTATAGTCAGAGAAGATATTTATGCTGGCACTAACGGCATCATTGAATCTTTGTGGGTTGAGCTAAATAGTGGAGGAGCTAATTCTAAACGCATATTGGTGGGAGTATGCTATAAACTCCCAAATATAGCTGAAAGTGATGAAATACAATTATTGTTACAGATTGGAAATGCAGCTAAGCATGGGCAAGTTCTAATAATGGGAGATTTTAATTACCCTGAAATAAACTGGATAAATGAGACCAGCAGCTCAGCTAAGGGGAGCAGGTTCTTGAGTACACTCAGGGATCATTATCTGGCCCAGGTAATACAAGAACCTACTAGAAATGGGGCCATCTTGGATTTAGTCATCACAAGTAATATTAATATAATATCAAATGTAAAAATAGGGGAACCATTGGGGAACAGTGATCACAACACAGTCTCATTTGAGATTGAATACAAAAAACAGAGTTGTAAGGGGCCAACAAAAACTCTAAATTTTAAAAGGGCTAACTTTAATGGGCTACAGGCAGCAATACAACATATAGACTGGGACAAATAACTTACAGGGAAAAATACTGAAAATAAATGGACAACATTCAAATCCTTACTAAATAAACACACTCATCAGCATGTACCATGTGGAAATAAAATGAATAGGAGTAAATCACATCCCATGTGGCTTAACAATTACTTAAAGATCATGATAAGGAAAAAGGAACACGCATTTAAATTATACAATAGGGAGGGAACAGAGGCAGCTTTATGTGACTACAAGTAAAGAAACAAGTCTTGCAAAAGGGCCATTAGACTGGCTAAAATAGAAAATGAGAAGTCAGTTGCAATGGAAAGTAAGACTAATGCTAAAATATTTTTTAAATATATTAATGGGAAGAAGGCCAGGAAGGAAGCTGTAGGAACATTACAATGTGACAAAGGCCATCTGATAATTAGTGACCAGGAAAAGGCAGATGAGCTAAAATGGTTCTTTTCGTCGGTTTACACAAGGGAGGTACCAGGGGTTGGGACACCACAACAAAATGAGGCTACACTACCATCACTAAATAATTGGTTAACGCAGGAAGAAATCCAAAAGAGATTGGAGAAAATAAATGTTAATAAAGCCCCAGGTCCTGATGGAATACATACAAGTGTACTGACTGAGCTGGGTTCTGTAATAGCCAAACCATTATATCTAATCTTTCAAGACTCACTCACTACAGGGTCTCTACCGGATGACTGGAGAAAAGCAGAGGTGATACCTATATTTAAGAAGGGATCTAGAGCAAATCCGGGGAATTATAGACCAGTGAGCCTCACTTCTGTAGTTGGGAAGCTTTTAGAAGGGTTAATAAGGGACAGAATACAAGAATATGTGTATTTGAACAAGATCATAGGTAGCAGTCAACACAGATTTATGAAGGATAGGTCGTGTCAGACCAATCTAATTAGTTTTTATGAGGAGGTTAGTAGGAACTTGGATCAGGGCAACTCAGTGGATGTAGTCTTTTTAGATTTTTCAAAGGCATTTGATACAGTGCCACATGGAAGACTAGTGAGCAAACTAAGGGATACAGGAATTGCAGTAAATATCTGCTCATGGATCGAGAGCTGGCTAAAAGACAGGAAGCAAAGGGTTGTTGTGAATGGAACATACTGCGATTGGTCTAATGTGATAAGTGGGGTTCCTCAAGGTTCAGTATTAGGTCCTCTCCTTTTTAACATATTTATTAATGACATTGAAGTAGGACTCGAAAGTAGTGTCTCCATTTTTGCTGATGACACTAAGTTGTGCAAGGTAATAAAATCAGATAATGATGTACTTTCCCTACAAAAGGATTTGCATAAATTAGTGAAATGGGTGGCTAAATGGCAGATGAGATTTAATACAAATAAATGCAAGG